>DF363747.1:0-31809 GCA_000787875.1 Solanum virginianum | reverse complement strand
ATATTGAATTTGGAAGTTATGTCTGCCAGTCTGAATATTATGATAGCATGCTATGTTTGTTAGGCGGCAGGACCGCAGCGGTGACCTTGCCAGCCCGTATATATTCATTTATGTCTAGTATGTCTCTGGTTGATTCGCTGGATATCTTCTGTTGCAGGTGGCTAGCTAATAAAACAGAGAAAACTCTGTCAAAATTTCTGTAAAATATAAGATGACTATAATCTGGGTTCGGGTTTGATAATGCTATCTGGGTGCCCCTATCGTGTACTAGTCATGGCCCATAGGTTGGGTCGTGACACCATAGATACGACCTTTGTGGCTTCCGCTAATTACCTTTCAGTCCAAAATTTGAGTAGACTATTTAGGCGTAAGTTGGACCTCATCTCCAAGCTCACAAACATACCACTCGTACTCTTGCTGCATATTACAAAATAATTTAGTATGAGAATCAGTACTTAATGTCTTGGGTGTAGCAATAGAAGCAAGTGAAGTTGATGCCGAAGGATACACATAATTCTGAGTCAGTAGAGGAGTGATAGTCTCAGCACTAGAATCTCTAAGAATAAGGGATGGTAGGTGAAGAGACTGAGATGTGATAGATGAAACTATGGGAGACTGAACACTAGGGGATGGAGTACCTGAAGATAATAATCTATAGGGTCGTGGATTTATCTCTGTGGGTAGATAGGTGGTCCGTTCATAAGAAGTGAACCTTGACTGTGATGAAGAAAAAGCATTGTGTGGTTTCCAAAATTGACTATGGTAAGTCACATGATCCATAGTCCTAAATGGCACAACCTGAGTGGTAGTAGTAAAAGCTGTGCGGCGCTATAGATCAGGGGCTGAGGAAATATGTCCTGGGATATCCTCAGGATTAATAGGTATCCTAGTAGACTTTTTCTTCCTGCTCCTATCAGAACTTCTTACCCCAAGATGATCTCAAGGTCTATCATAATCACCACCAGATGACATCTGTATGTAAAGTAATAACACAATATATAAAAAAATTTAAATAAATTTAATGTTAACACAGTAAATAACATACATACTAGTTATAATGTATCACTCTATTCCTCCTTGCTTATTTTATTCCCATCATCCTCTCATTCCTTCTCCTCAGTTGTTTCATATTCATTGTCCTCCCATTCATCCTCCTCAAATGATTTATATTCCACATTTACTTCTTCCTTAACATTTGAAATTACAAGGTTATCATAAAAAAAATCTCTTCTAGTGTGTGTTAAGGATATTTTAATATGGTTTTCAACTCAACATCAACATGTTGTTGAAAAAGTGCAACATCATTTTGGTATGCCATATCTAATACATTCTCAATTTCTATTTTCTCACAGGCTTTGTCTTAATAACAACCCACCAATCAGCCTTATCTCCAAGCAATGGATATGAAACATAATAGACTTGCTTAACATTTGGGCAATGATAAAAGGATAATAACTTGTGTACTGTCTGGTGTGTTTAACTTCATTTATGTTATATTGCTGGTCACCCTTGTGCCTATTTGTGATGGATCAAATCACTTACACTGAAATAATACTATTTTTTCTTAGGCCTGCCTGAATATCTTACTTCAATAATCTCTTGAAAGACATCAAAATATTCAATAGTATAGCCATTATCGTCGACATCACCTTGAACGCACACGCCACTGTTATTGGTTTTCTTGTACATAGAAACTTCCTCAGTTTGAAACTTAAAACCATTCACACAACACTTATACATTGTATAATTTGAGAATCAGGCTTGAGTGCGATCTCTCTCATAAATGGTGAATGTTCGATATTTAAGTATTCATCATAAACCTACAGATTATATTCATAATAATACAATTCAGTATAAAAATGAATCCATCATACTTATCAATTTAATATGTTTAAATTTTCACACTTACATAACTCTTTAATCATGTTTAAAACCTTGTATATATAGCTTTGGTGCCCCATGTGTTTACACACAAGCTGTTAGACATGTACAATTTTGTCAATTAGTACTCATATATATTACTATGTAATTTGATAACGTGATTGAACACTTACTCTAGATATGGTTGAATTTTGGGACAATTAAGCAAAATATGGGTCATAATTGATTGATATTCCATAGTAGTGAGGCTTCATCTTTCACGCCTTTTAGATCCTCGTCCACTTTCATTAAAAATTGAAATAGGTAGAAACATAGGATCACTATCACCCTCATATTGTGATTTAGCCTATTTCTCCTACATGAGACTTCATACCCAAAGAAAAAGGAGTAAAATTAATCAGTTTCTCTGGCAATTTGGACTTACACAATTGATCCTTCAATTTGTCCCCTCTGCTTAATTGATTGTTTGCAGCCTCCATTTTTTCTGTATGTATGTATACAAATATATTAATCAATAATTAGTTACTTATATAAGAAATAATTGATTGTTTGCCGCCTCCAATTTTTCTGTATGTATGTATGCAAATATATTGACCAATGATTAGATTATACAAAGAATAACTTACTTATATAAGAAAAATCATTATCTTTCAAATGGATAAATTCACCGTATTCGAATAGGACCTCCAAGTCGGGCTTTTTGTATAAGATGAATCGAAAGATACTCTATCACATTGAAGAAGTCACATGGAAAGATCTTCTCCAGCTTTGTAGTAATAATAGGAATATTTTGCTCCATCCTGTCTAAAACTACTTTCCAACAATTGACCAGAATATAAATCTTTAAAGAAAAAAATTATCTCTTCAATTGGATTCCATATCCTTTCAGGTAAATTGCTAAAAACGATAGGAATCAAAGTTTTCATGAATACATGGCAATCATGACTTTTTATACCCATCAATTTTCCTTCGTTCAGATTTGTCTGCTTGCCTAAATTTGAAGTATATCTTTTTGGGATCCTCAAATTTTTCAACCACTCATATATTTCACGTTTCTTATCCATTGTGAATGAAAAACTAGCTTTAAGCTTGACAATTTTACCATTTGGTAGTTCCTGCAACCACAATTCCTTTCTCCTACAATGTTCCTTTAAGTCCAATCTAGTTCTTGGGTTGTCTTTTGTCTTCCTCATGATATTCAATACTTTGTTGAATAAATTGTCAAAATAATTTTCTCAACATGAATCATATCAAGATTGTGCCGAAGGAGATTGTCATTCCAATATGGCAACTCCAAAATATGCTTTGTTTGGCCCAATTATGTTATATCTAAGAAGTCCAGAAGGTGTTGGAATCTTTGTAACTTTAGGTAGTTGAGCTGTCAATGATGGAGGTGGGGAGTCATTGTCAACCCTATTTTTCTGAATGCATGTCTCATCTTTCTAAACTCGTGATCTATTAACAAGAATTGACTATGACAATCAAACCATGAATTTTTTCTACCATGCTTTAGGGTGAAACCGCTACTATGTTCCATGCAATGAGGACAAGCAAGATTTCCAGCAGGCATTCAACTAGACAGTACACTATATGCAAGAAAATCATTAATAGTTCACATTAAACAAGCATCCATAATAAAATTTTGTTTAGTTGATATGTCATACGTTACTACACCTCCAAACCATAGTTATTTAAGCTTATCTATCAATGGTTGTACATAGAAATCAATCAAACTTTTTGAATTACGAGGACCTGAAATAAGACAACTTAAAAATATGAAATGAACTTGTCATGCACATTTCTGGTGGAAGATCATATGGAGTAAGAAATACTAGCCAGCAAGAATAAGGGTAAGCAGAATCAGAGAATGGCGTGAAACCATGTGCACACAGCCTCAATCTAACATTTCTAAACTCTCTAGCAAAGTCAAGATATAGATTATCAAATGCTTCCATGCTTTTCCATCAGATGGATGAGACAACATACCTGGCGACCTTCTATATTCATTATGTCATCTTATATGTGGGCCAGACCTCATTGATACATACAACCTTCAGTCTAGGAATAAGAGGTAACTAATGCATTGCCTTAATTGGAACCATCTTTTCAACCGGGGTCCTCTTATAATGAGCATGACCATAAAACTTAATTTTTCAATTCACTTCAGCCTTGTAGTATAACATGCAACCATTAAGACAACAAGGAATACTATCATATGAAAATCCTGATTTGGAAACTAATTTCTTTGCCTGATAGAAGTTCTTGGATATGTTAAAGTTAGGATTAACTAACTCAACGAAGATATCAACCACTAAGTCCATAGCTGCATGAGGAACACTCTAATCCGATTTAATATTCCTCAATCTAATGGGAACAGACAAAGCAGAATATGAACTTCCTTCACATAATGGACGACTAGCCTTCTCTAATTGTTCATAAAAATGTCTTGCTTCTTCATTAAGAGCCTCATTAAAATATTGTTCAGGTTCCATCTGACCTTCAACTCCTAAAGCATCATTAATCATTTCACGAACTCTATCATGCTGATCCTTATCAGGTTCAATTCTTATTTGATCATGTGGTACAAACCTATTATATTCATCCACGAGCATCGAATTATAAAATACACCATCCAGTCCATCTATTTCTCCATAATCTACCCATATAAAATATCTAGGCTTAAACCCATTATGATATAAATGCATCATAACTGTATTTGGAGTAAAATATTTTAGGCACCTACATGCACTACAAGGACACCTAATCAATTCATTTCTCTTATAAATATCAAGTGCCAGTGCATGGTCAATGAAACTTCTAACATCGTCAATAAATGTAGGTTTCAACCCACCATTACTCTAATGCCCACACCGCATATGGACCGAACTATCTCACGATGTTCTGCACCTAGCTCACATACCGCTTTAATGGGCGAACAACCCAACCCCATCATTTTTATAATACATATCATACATCCACAAATGATAATTCATCTACAAAATATTCAACCTTAGTTAAAGTTCAACAATTTGGATGTTGATAATTTATACATATTTGAAGTAATTTATAAGTACTTAATTCAAAAATCCTAATGTTCAAATTAATTCTAATATCTAAATTCAAGTTAAAAATCAAAGTCCTAAAGTTCAACTTAACAAGCATATAAAGTTTAAGTTCTAAATTTTATTCAACTTAAAGTTCACAACTTAAAATTAATTTATATCCTGAAATATAATAATTCAACTTTTCTAGAGTGCAAAAGTTGATTTTTTCTAAGTTAAATTCAAACTTTTAAATTTTAAGTATAATTAAAGTTCAACAATTTGATGTTGATAATTTATAAATATTTGAAATAATTTCTAAGTACTTAATTCAAAAATGCAGCCTAAAGTTGAAGTTCATTCAAAATTCAAGTTCAAAGTTCAACTAATAAAGTTCAATACAACACATTTTTAACAAGCTAATAATATCCTAACTTCGACATATATACTTCAATTACAACACATTCTAATTTCTATATATTTTTAAAAACAAATTCTAATTAAAACCAACTTTAAAATCTAGCCTAAAGTTGGACTTCCAAATTCATAAAGTTCAAAGTTCAACTAATTAATTAGTTCAATACAAGTTATGATTAAGTTGACGAACAAAAAAACACAACTCAAACATTCAAGTTCAAAGTTCTAATTAGTTCTTCAATTTCAAGTTCTAAGATCTGACTTATATTTACTTCTTAAATCGAACTTCTAACTTCTAAATTCAATAACACTTCAATTCCAATTTTTTTAAAAAATCTAATTTACAAGCTAATTCAAAAAACACCAATTGAAAGTATAACCTAAAAATTTTCCTTCACAAATTTACACATTAATATACAAACTAATTGGCAAATAACATTCTAATTTCTATTCCAACACATTCTAACTTCTATTCAATTTCAAAAAATTTCAATTCACAAAAAAAATCCTAATTAAAGTCACAAATACAAATGCATCAACATATTCACAATCAAAACATAAATTAATTATTTCAATACCATAAATTAAACAAGATAAATGAATTAAACTAAATATCACATAAAAAAATTCTCAAATTTGAAAAACTAATTAAACCTAAAACTAACCTTAACATCAAGCTAAGAGAGGAGAGATGACGACTAATGACAGCAACAACTTGAGGGGGAGGGATGGCGGCATCGGCGATGACTTCTATGGTTGGAATTTGGTTAAATATTGGGAGGGGTGGCGGGTTAGTGAGAGAGGGAGAGGAAATATGAGTTAAGGGTTTTGGGAAACAATAAGGGGAAACTCCAATTTGAGTTATTTTCATTAAACAGGAGTGACGGACTGGGTCAATCAGTTCTGTAACACCTCATGAAATGATGAAAATACCCCTAGAAGTGACCGTACACGTAACGTGTCTTCCTTTGCTCCATTTGTAAATCCGAGACCTAAGTGCGAAAAATTAAGTCAGAAAATGATCTTGACTCGACAAAAACTTGAAAAAATATGAATTATTTTTTCCAAAAAAATTTAGAAACAGTGTGGTTGACGAAAAGCTGAATTCGCAAAAAAGTGAGATTTAACACTAGTGCGCGTCGCGCACTAGTGTAAATCAGGGACAATTTTTCTCTTTTAATGGAGAGGGGCAATTTTGACTTTTCCCACACCCCATATCCTAAACTAAGTCAGTTTTTAAGTGGACTAAAGTTCAAAAACGTATTTCTTCTTCACATTCATACATTAAAAGCAAGAAACCCTTCTCAGAACTTCAAGCGTAGGATTCAAGAACATTAGGGCATTCAAGATTATTCTTCCAATCTTTCAAGAAGTCATTCCAAGGTATGTATGACCACCCAAAAGTAATTATTTTACTAATACTTTTTAGAAATTGAAACAAGTTTCCTCCCATGAATCTTCAAGTCTAAATTGAGACTAAGTTTTTCGTAAACTTTGTGAGTGTGTTAATTTTCATGACAAATTCCTTAGATTCTTGATGAATATTATTATCTTTGGTCTTTATATCATCCATTTTAAAGAATTGTTATCAATTTTATGTTCATTCTTGAACAAGAATTTTTATTGTTGAGTTTCTTGAAAAGTCTTGATATTATCGCAAGAAAAGAAAAGATTAGTTTGAAACAAGTTAAAGATTGCTTTTCTTGAATCATTCTTATTTTTATTGTTGAGTTTCTTGAAAAGTCTTGATATTATCTCAAGAAAAGAAAAGATTAGTTTGAAACAAGTTAAAGAATGTTTTTCTTGAATCATTCTTGCATTTTAGCTGAGTATATGATATGTTAAAGAATGATTTTCTTGAAGGTTTCTTGGTACTTAGTTTAGAAATCTAGTATGTTTGAACGTACATGAAAGATACTAGTTTAGCAATGTTAAAGATTTTAGTTTAGAAAGCTAAGTAGTAAGCTGAGCTAAGTTCCTAAGAAAGCAAGATTTTCAAGGATTTATGTTCTATTAAGTATGAGCTATATAAAGTATTTTAGGAGTAATATTGAGCATCGATATGGGTGAGAGTAGAATAAATTATTTATACTTATAAATTATGTAGCCAGCATTAAACTAATAAATTATTCATACTTATAAACTATGTAGCCAGCATTAAACTATGTAGCCAGCATAGGATGTGATTGTACTATAGTACCTTCCTCATTAGCCACTGAGATGGCCCAGTTTTGGGATGGATCCATTCTCCTAGTTATTCGTCTCCTACCCCGGCAAAGTATGGGATGGCTCTGACAGTGTGGGCAAGACGGTGTATCACCACGAAGCTCATAGTGATGGTTCTCGGTTAGAGAAGCTCCCCAAGATAAGAAACTAAGTCTTACTTATCAATTTTTAGCATGTTATTTTCAGCATACTAGCCTTTATGATTATTGCTATTTAATTATGATTTGTGTTCATATCTTTTGAGAAGTATTATGATATGTTGTTTAAATATTTTGGCCATCTTACATACCGTACATTTCACATCATGACATCCTTAGGACCTGTATCATTTTATGATGCAAACGTTGGTGACCGAGTTCCTCAGCAGCCGCTTCGTTGAGAACTGATAGTTTCCAGACAGTGGTGAGGCCTCTTTTCAGTCCAAGGCTCTTTGGTTCATGTTATGTTACTTTTAATTTTATTTCTGTTATGGCTACTCGAGGCCTATCTCAGTAGTCCTTTCAGATAGATGTAATAGAAGTTTCATGGACTATGAGTCAGTATTTTATTTTCAGTTTATTCAGATAGTATTTATGACTTTACATTCATTTATTCAGTCTATTCATGAGTTAATTTGATGCTTTATGAGCCTTTTCCACTATTGATAAGTCTTTCGCTGAGTAAGTAGCCAGGACAAGTGCTTCGCTTGGGACCAAAAATGGTTTCCGAGTGCCGGCCATGTCCAGTGTGTAGGCTTGGGGCATGACAAACTTGGTATTGGAGCCAAGTTCAAGAGTCATAGGGAGTCTATGGAACCGTGTCTAGTAAAGTCTGTATTATGGGTATGAAGTGTGCCAAATCTATAATAGGGAGGTTACAGGACATTAGGAAGAATAACCATTACTTGTTATTTCTTTTCTCGTGCGTCAGAGTATATCTTTGTGAAGTCCTTTCTAACTCATGCGTTCACGCCAAGTTTTTTAGATCATGCCTCCTCGCAGAGCTAATGAACCAGTCAAGGGCAGAGGACGTGCAACCAGAAGGAATATAAACCAGCCTAGTCGAATTCCAGAGGAACCTAGAGGCCCAGTCATGCCTGTGGAGCAGCCACAGCAAGCTGACATTACTAATACTGAGCTTCACCAAGCCATTCATACTTTGGCTTAGGCAGTCACTACTCAAGGAGGATGCCAGGAAGATGGCAGAAATGATGGGGCAGATATCGCCAGAGTTAAGGAGTTTCTTAGAATGAACCCACAAGAGTTCACGGGGTCTGATGTGAAGGAGGATCCTGAGAATTTTATTGAGGAGATCCAGAAGGAGTTTCAGGTGATGTATATAGCTGATGCTGAATGGGTTGAGTTGGCTGCATATCAGCTTAAGGGGATAGCTAGGCTCTAGTTTGACTAATGGAAAGGGGTTAAGGCAGATGGGGCGCCAGCAGTTACTTGGGCAGTGTTTGAGGAGGCCTTTTTAAGACAGTACTTTTCCAGAGAGATGAGGCAGGCTAAGGTAAGGGAATTTCTGAACTTGACGCAAGAGAATATGAGTGTATAGGAGTATAGCGTCAAGTTTACTCAGTTGTCCCATTACGCTTCGGCTATGGTAGCAGACATGCGTATTAGAATGGATCTCTTCGTGTCCGAGCTTTCTCGTCCTCCCATGAATCTTGAGGCAAGGTGATAGCATATGCCTCCAGACAACTTAAGATATGGATCTCTTCGTGTCCGAGCTTTCTCGAATGACCAAGAGGGAGGGTAGGAATGTGATGTTGATTGGGGATATGGATATAGCCCACTTGATGACATATGTGCAGTAGGTAGAGGAGGAGAAGATGCAGGACAGGGAAGAGTTTAGGAGTGAGAAAGCCAAGACATCAAGCTAGGAGTCAGGCAAGAGGGGGACTGGAGGTAGTGGACACTCATCTGTCTAGCTTAAGATAGCCGGACCAGTACCTTCATTCGCTAGTGCACCTATACTGAGGCTCAGAAATGAACAGAGATCACAGCACCATAGGTTCTTAGGCAGCCAGTCACAGGGTAGCATGGCTCCAGGATAACACCATTATCCTACTTATGGTAAGTGCAGTAAGTCTCACCCCAAAGAGTGCCTTCTGGGCATAAATGGATGTTTCAGATGTTGTCAGGTGGGGTATTTCTTGAAGGATTATCCTATAGGGAAGCAAAGTACGAGAGATACCAGGTCACAGATAGTCTCTTCAGTATTGCAGGATAAGCCACCTCACAGGGGCACTACAGTAGGGATAAGCGGGGGCACAAATCGCTTGTATGCCATAGGCACCAGATAGGAGCAGGAGAACTCACCAGATGTGGTTACGGGTATGCTCAAAATCTTTACTCATGACTTCTATAAATTATCAGACCCAGGAGCCATGTAGTTAGAGTTCAGGATTCTCGTGCTGAGGCACCAACTCTTTAGTCTGTTCTCGTTCTGAATGAGTTCCCAGAAGTCTTTCCTGAGGATCTTCCCAGAGTCCCTCCTGATACGGAGATAGACTTTGGGATAGACACTCTTCCAGATACTCAGTCCATATCTATTCCTCCATACTGAATGGCTCCTTCAGAGCTAAAAGATTTAAAGTTGCAACTGAAAGATCTTTTGGATAAGGGTTTCATTAGACCAAGCGTTTCACCTTGGGGTGCTCTAGTTCTTTTCGTGAGTAAAAAGGATGGTTCTCTACAGATGTGTATAGATTACCGTCAACTAAACAAAGTCACTATTAAGAACAAGTATCCTCTTCCCAGAATTAATGACTTATTCGACTAACTTCAGGGTGCTACCTATTTTTCCAAGATAGATCTTAGATGGAATAAATCTCTCAATGATACAAGGAAGAATTAATGACTTATTCGACCAACTTCAGGGTGCTACCTATTTTTCCAAGATAGATCTTAGATGTGGCTATCATCAGCTTAAAGTAAGAGAGAAAGACACCCCTAAGATCACTTTTAGAACCCGATATGGCCATTATGAGTTCTTTGTCATGTCCTTCAGGTTGACAAATGCACTAGCAGCTTTCATGGACGTTATGAACAGGGGGTTGAGGCCATACCTAAATATGTTCGTTATTGTGTTCATAGATAATATTCTGATCTACTCCCGTGGTAAGGAGGAGCATGCAGACCACCTTAGAGTTACCCTTCATACCCTTAAGGAATAGCAGCTATATGCTAAATTTTCTAAGTATGAGTTCTGGTTGGAGTCTGTGGCATTTTTGGGGCACATTGTGTTTGGTGAGGGTATTCAGATTGATTCCCAAAAGATTGAGGCAGTAAAGAATTGGCCAAGGCCTACAACTCCCACAGATATAAGGAGTTTCTGGGGCTTGGTGCAGTACTACAGACGGTTTATAGAGGGGTTTTCTTCTATCTCAGCCCCCTTGACTAAGCTAACTCAGAAAAAGACTAAGTTCGAGTGGTTAGAAGCTTATGAGAAGAGTTTCCAAGAGTTGAAGACTAGGCTGACCACAACCCTAGTGTTATCCCTACCAGATATGCATGGTCAGTCTACAAATGATCAGGAATAAAATGACCCCAGATCTGGAGACACTATCTTTATGGTGGGCACATGGAAGTATTCATGGACCACACGAGTTTGCAGTATGTGTTTGGCCAGAATGAGCTGAATTTAAGACAGAGGAGATAGTTGGAGTTGCTGAAAGACTATGATATGAGTATCCTCTATCATCCAGGTAAAGCTAATGTGATTGCTGATGCTCTTAGCAGGGTGGCCATGGAGAGCACAACCCATATTGAGATTGAGAAGAAAGAGTTAGCTAAGGAGGTTCACAGACTAGCCCGTTTAGGGGTGCAGATTGAAGATTTTGACAAAGGTGGAGCCATTATCAGAAATGGGTCAGAGTCATCTTTGGTGGTTGATATGCCCAAATTTACACTCCAAATGGAATAGTAAAGTGGTCGTTGCTCAAATATAGAACTCAACCAGAGTTGAGGTCGATCCCACAGGGAATGCGTGAGAATATATCTATTAGCACCAGTTTCAGATGTAATATCTATTCCCGAAATGAAAGTGCATAAAGTAAATATGGGGGGTTTGGTTTTCAAAACTAATTAACTAAAGAAAACAATAAATGAGTGCAAGAACAACTAGATTTTGATCAATTTATGAGAGGCTAGGATTGTGTTCCCCATGACAACTAATGCGATAGCTGAATCTAGTGGTAAACTCGTTCATGAGTACATATATAAGATCTAACAAGTTATGTAACATTTAATTCACCTCTCGGTCCCTCTTAAATGCCTATCATTCATCATCTTTCGATCTCAGAATGTCTACGTACTAACCCTTGTTGTTTATCCCGAAATACTCTCACCTTTCGGTCTCAAATACTTAGACTAGGTTAAAATCCTCGAATTTCAGTCATAGAAATCTTTTCCTAATCAAAACATCCCTTTCAGGCAGGCAAAGAATAAAGGCTTACCCTAATGCATTGACTCATCAAGGAAGAAATTAAAATGAAGATTACTACGATATATATGCTAGTCAATCCCGAGACTTACCCCATATTTGCCTATCTTATTGATTTGTCATGGTTCCTACAACCCTAGTTGTGGGTTTAGCCTAACATATTCAATGAATAAATCTCTAACGATACAACAAATTCATAATAGAAAGACTTACTATTGAAGAATCGATGAACCCACAAGCTATAAGCTTGAATTCGAACCTAACATATTCAATGAATAAATCTCTCAATGATACAAGGAATTCATAATAGAAAGACTTACTATTGAATAATCGATGAAGCCACAAGCTACAAACTTGAATTTGATAAGCAAAATCCCAAAAATTATGAAATCTCCAAGAAAATAATAATTTTCAATATTTTCTAGCTTTGGCCTTCCAAGACTAAGTAAAAATGAAATAAAATACCTATTTATATATCAAGAAAACCTAATCCTAATTAAAATAGAAAAAATCCATCGACATGGACACGGGACACCACACGGCCCGTGTGACGGTATACGGTCCGTCAAACTGTCTGTGTAGCTGTCCTTAGCCTCATCTTGACTGCTCCTCATGTGCTGCTACATGCTCAGGAAAATGGCCCATATGGCATGCAATGGTCCATGAAACAGACTTTCTGTCGTGCCTTTGCAATTTTTCACCCCACTTCTTCTACACGCCGACACTTCACCTAACCGTGTTTAGTCACATGGTTCGTTTAATGACCCATTTGGCTCCACTTAAGTTATTTTTCTTGCTATTTGATGGTGTCCTTGTCACATCATATTGATGGTTAGCTAAATGACCCATCTGTCTCCCAACAATCTTTGGGCCATTCCATCTCATGCCACTTGGCCAAAATCTTCCAACTTTTGACAGACTACTCCTTCACATCACTTTAACGAACATCATAATGATCCGTCTGACATCCCATGGTCCGTGATACATGTCGTGGGACTTGCCTTCACCAACTAGCCAATGCCATCTGCCAAGTGTGAGGCCACAATGGGCCTCATGGTCCGTGTGGAGGTACACAAGCCATGTAGGCCCCCATATGCCCACACTTGGGTCCATTTTGGCTCCTTTTTGCACTCTTATTCATCATTTTTCTTTCATGTTCTCATTTCTTCCATGCCTTAGTCTTTCTTCTACAAAACAACAAAAACAAACATCAAAATAACAAGTTTGCTTGAGAACGCGTAAAAATTCTTTGTTTAAAGTGTTATACAAGTCGTATTTCTATAACTCATCAATACCATTTTCAAGCAATAACAACTCAACCAAACAACGCATAAACACAAGTGTTCACTCAGACTATGAATTGCCCCACAATTGATTCTACACATATGCCCCGCTAACAAGTTCAAAAATGTGCTCACACCCTAAACGGCCCACAAAGATTAAGGCAAACATTATGCATGCATGGTCAGTCTACAAATGATCAGGAATAAAATGACCCCAGTTAAGTTAGTACTTGACTGATGCAAAAGATAGTGCCCTCACCACAACAAAGTCTCACACTCTCAGAAATGGCTTCCAATGGACACACATGCGTCGATCATGAACTTTCCCTTATTTTCACCCCTTAACTCTTGAATGACCTTTTCAGGATCACATTAAGACTTTTATTTTGGCTTGTAACATAGGCTCGGGCACTAGTGAGGTATATTTAGGATTAAAGTGACTAAACGACCTCTCCAAGACACTTACTACAACTCAACCATTTGCTTCTTGGTCACCAACTTTTCTTGCCCCTATTTTTCCATTTTCTATAGTACAAGAAGTAATTTTCATGCTCATTCGCTCATTTTTATTCTTTTTCTTTTTCTCTCATTGCTTTGTTCACAGTCACAACCCATTTCTTTTTCTCTTTTTATCACTTTATTCATTTCCACACTCATTTTTTTGTTCCCCCTGCACTAGCCACCCTCAACTCAAGCCTTTGGTTCGGGTCAAGGTTCACAATATCTTTCTAAAGGACCAAGGCCAACATAATCCACCCTCAACTTAGGCTTTTGCCCTAGGCGGAGGTTCACAATGTCCTTAGAGAGACTAGGGCCAAAACAGAGATCAACAGATAGATTGGGGAGGTGAATTTGGGTAATTTCAAAGAAAAGGTCCATTTAGGCTCAAATTTTGGTTCGAAGGGACAATTTCATTTAGTTGGTAAAATTTTTTTCTTGGCTAAGTGACTATTCAACAATAACGGCCTAAGATCCCCTTCTAATCCATTCATTCAAAACATTCAGTGGGACTAACCAGGCAAGTTCTATCTCACAAGTGCGTCAACGAAATTATGTAATTAGCTTACACACACGGGGCACATCTTTTACACTAGTTGGTACTAACTCACATAGGCTTGCTTCATTCATCAAAATACTAACCATACATATATAATACTTGTCATAATCATGCAAGTTAGTCAGGATGAGATGCAAACACATATATACGTAGTGTTGTTAATATGGACATAACAAAGATCAATACAGGGGCTACCTTAGGCTTCTATGACACTTATATTTACACAAACGAATTGTTAACATGGAACATCATAAAGATCAACACAAGGGCTACCCTAGACTTCTGTGAACACTTATATTTACACAAACAATACAGCCTAAACATGCCAGTTCTACTAGATAATACACTTGAGAGAAAAGAAACATGGCAAGAAAAATTCTCAAGTGGTAGGATGCCCCACCCCCTCCAAAAAAATAGTGTAGTGTCCTCACTACACCATAACACACTTAAATGAACAGATAGTGGGATAAAACATACCTTGGATGCCTTAGGCGTCTATAATGTCTATGGACCCAGACCCTTCAGGGGTATCCTTATCAGCATATGGAACACCCGGTCCAAAGGTGCTAGTGAAGGCTCCTGCCCATGCCGCCTCTGCGGGTAGCTGCTCTTGTTCAGTCCGTTCAACTGCTGCTTAGCACTGGGCCCAAGAGGCCTTGCAGATCAGTCGGTCTTCCTCCTTCTGGGGTTACCAGGAGGACTCTGTTGTTGACCCCGACATTTACCCTTGTCCTTTCTCTGAGGTTGCTCCATAGGTGGCGTGGGTGCATTAGATGAGGTTGTTGGAACACCCCATATCTCTTCTAGAGCCGGCACCGCGGGTACATTGAATAGGTTCATCCATGACTTTGGAGGTGGGGCCAGTGCAGGGGCCTGGCACTGTGCAGTCAACGTAGTAATTTAGGCCTTCATACTATGCACTGTCTGTGCTAGTTCTTTTATTTCATCTCCAATCATACTCCCGAACATGCCCTCCAATGTGCTGACTTGGCTCTGCAGGGTGGCGATTTGGCTCCTAAGGGCATCGTCATATTGGTCCATCATCCATTGTGAATGAGACTGGATGACATGGGGGATCCGATCTACTATCTGATCAATAATGGCCCCTGTCTGCCTCTGGTCCGCCACCAATCTAGCCAAAAACTCATAGGGCACATATGCATACCTTTGTTGCACTGGAGGGGCTGCACTACTACCCTTGGGCTGCCCAGAAGTCGTACCTGATGGTAGGGCAGTGGTATAGTCCCCAAATGGCAAGGGTTGCTATGGAGGTGCGGATGGGAAGTTGGTCGACCCCCCTAACGAACGTGTTCTGCTCCTCATGAGTGGGTGTTGGACATCCTTGATCAGTGCAATATTGGCTACACCCTTGGGGGCTATCTTCTTGTCAAAAAAATGTATAGTGGGAACACCAGCCTATTTCCACAAGGCACGAACAAGGCACGGGAAGGGCAGGCTAGCTCTCTAAGATAAGGCTCGGTCCTGCATCTCAAAAGCAATGATTCGGCCCACATTTAGTCCAAATCTGGATAGCAGGCATGCTATAAGAGAAGCATGCGAAGGTTGGAGTGTATTATCATTACTTGTGAGTCTCAGCCTAGCCTGCACCACCGACCACCAGAATTTTGCAGGAAAGTCAATGATGATTTACCAATAGGACACTTGGGGTCTGTCACCCAAGTCGCGCACCCTGAATAGCTATTCGCTGCTATCCATCCTAACAGCACAACCCTAGATGACGAATCAGATATCCACACTGCATCCATAATCTGCACGTGTCTCTCCATAAACTTGGCATCTAGAAGAGCTTAGTAGTCTAGCCCAAATAAGAACCGGTTAGTGGTGGTTTTTGATATATTCACTTGTGTACCATGCACTGTTACATGTGACCTCAGGGACCTAGTAAGAGCGACATGTCTCTTCACCTTTCTTAATTGGGTCCCTTCCACCGAATTTAGGAGGCTGGCGGCATAGTTGTAATAGAACTCTTCAACAATGGCGGGCTCGTAGTACCCTGGTGGTTGGGCCATCCAGTCGAACTGATATGAATTAAAAGTATCTCTGATATTTGGAACTCTGTCAAGTTGGTCAGTGAATACTCGAATCTTTGGAAGGACTGACCACTATTTGAACCCCCCGAAAACTTTTTTAAGACCGTTGGTATAGATGTCCTTAGCGCCTGGGATTATCCACCGACCCCTCAGAAAGACAATAAGTACTTGTGCTGTTTTTGGGTCTGTCATCTTGGAGACTGCAAAATGAATGGCCTCATCACACTGCCCCAAAGTTCAACCTCATTCGGCTGCTCGTCAGTCTCATGACCCTCGGCCTGTGGAGTTTGCCTCTACTCGTCCTGGTCTGAAGTATTCTATTATTCCGAGGCAGCTGCCTCCTCCTCAAATCTCATGGAAGGGCCCCCTTCTTTAGACTGGAGGGCTCTATGATGGCCTGATGCATGGTCCTGCGTAGCACGCGAAGAGTGGGGGGAGACATTACCTCTATAGCAAACTTCCAATCCACTAGAGGAGTCATCACCTGAGTCACTCCTTGCCTGATTGCTAGATGATACGATTAGGGAGTCATGGAGGTGGGACACAGGCTCATCCTTATCACTGCGCCTGACTAAGTTGCGTCATGAAACCATGGTACCTACACATGCCACAAAAGAATACATGTTAAAAATTATTGTACACGCAGGTTGACGCACAAACGGGTACTCAGGCTTCCCCTGTGCCATAAAAGTGACAATAACCCTTAAGAATGGCGTCACCTGCTCCATCATAGGGCCAGTGCACTTAAGAACATATATAGCATAAAAATTAAAAGCAACCTATGTAAAATAATACAAGTGGAATAGGGTGCATGGTACCCTACACGGCCCGTGTATCGAGACACGATCTGTGAAAGGACCCGTCGGAGGGGACTTGGCCATGAAGAGTGACAGACGGTGCAACACAGACCGTTACACGGTCTGTGAAACATCCTATGGGTCGTGTGAGCGGCTGTCCGACCCCCTTGGACCAATTTTGGGCTTATCACGCGCACACACCTACTTTCATACACATTTACCTCGCTTAATCATGATTTCATCAACACAATAGCATATATAACTCGATTTTCCCAAAAATCATGTCAAAAAGCAACAAATAAAAAAAATCCTCATTTTTTATGGTTTAAACTTTTAAGAACTCAACAATAGTGGTTTTCACCACTACTACATGCATGATCAACATCAACAATATAAGTTATATGCTTTAAATCAAGAAAGAACTACTCTTTGACTAAGATCTACACATGCAAGCACCACAATCCACATTAGAAGATTGAGAAATTAGTTTTTTACTTGATAAATGGCAATGAAAATGAGGGCTTGCTTGAAGAACTTGCTACCTTCACTTAATGTCAACTACGAATTGTGTGAGTAACTCACAATTAGTTACAACTAAGATGTAAAAAATTTTGAGATTTTGAACGAGGAATAGCAAGGAAGAGAGAAGGGGTCGTGGGAGTAGAGAGAGAGAGAGGGAGTGAAAAGTGAAGTGTGGGGGAATAAGTGGGGTCATTTAAAAAGAATCTTGGTTAACTAAGTTGACCAGTCAAACACGCCGCACGAGATATCCAGATAGGCCGTGATACGTGTCACAATTCGTGAAGACCATCTATCCCCCATTACTTGGTGCGAATATATACTTACCAATCAAATGCACCGCACAAGATAGCCAGACAGGCCGTGACACATGTCACGGTCTTTGTAGATCATCCGTCCCCCATTACTTGGTGCAAAACCATACTTACCTGGCACCCACGTGACAAGCATACACAACACGGTCCTCTGAACGAGCTGTTGACCATCTCAAGGGCCGTGAGAGACGTCCGTATGGCCAACCTTAGCAAAATAAACATGTGTCTGACCTTTGTGCTTTGTTTCGCGTAGATATCACGAGCTATGATATATTACATGGTCTGTGTGGACCTGCCGTGTCACTCCACTTAGCCATTCTTCGTGATTCCACAGTCCCACACTATGCGAGCCTACTTGATGACTTCCCACACGGGCTGTGAGAGTGTAGATGGGCTGTTTAACAGCCCATGTGGTTACACTCGACCCACTTTCAGCTGTTGTGATGTTCGGTTCCTCGTATGTGCTTTCCTCCTCCAAAATGGCACCTATACGCACCTAGAAACTCGAAGCAAAAAACCAACCTGCATGACATACAAATTAAACTACTTTAAATATTTTTTTGAACTATTATTTTGGGTTGCCTCCCATGGAGTGCTTGATTTAACATCGCGACACGATGCATTATCTTGACTACTCAAACTTCGTCAAGGAGTAAGACCTCTATTTCTGAGGCCTCTTCTGCTGCACCCATATACTGGTTAACTCTCTGCCCATTAACCTTGAATCGATCCCCATTTTCTACTTGTAGCTCAATTACACCATGGGGAAACACCTGGCTAATCGTGTATAGGCCAGACCATCTTGACTTTAGCTTACCTGGGAAGAGTCTCAACCTGGAGTTGTACAGTAGACCTTGTCACCAGCACCAAAGCTCCATTGGGCAATATGCTTGTAATGTTAGACCTTCATCCTCTATTTGTACAGCACTGCACTCTCATATGCGTGGAGGCGAAACTCATCCAACTCGGTGAGTTGGTCAAGCCTCAAGTCAGTAGCCTCTTCCCAATTTATGTTGAGCTTCTTTAAAGCCCAGAGTGCTTTGTGCTCTAACTCTACAGGTAGATGAAAAGCTTTACCAAACACCAACTGATATGGAGACATTCCAATGGGTGTCTAGTAAGCTGTCCTGTAGGCCCAAAGTGCATCGTCTAGCTCTGGCCGTCCAAGACTAAGTAAAAATAAAATAAAATACCTATTTATATATAAAGAAAACCTAATCCTAATTAAAATAGAAAAATCTATCGGCATGGAAACGGGATACCACACGGACCATGTGATGGTATACGGTCCGTCAAACGGTCCATGTAGCTGTCCTTAGCCTCATCTTCACTGCTCCTCATGTGCTTCTACACGCTCACGAAAATGGCCCATGTGGGATCGTCTGTCGTGCCTTTGATATTTTTCACCCAACTTCTTCCACACGCCGACACTTCACGGATCGTGTTTGGTCACACGATCCATTTAGTAACCCGTCTGGCTCCACTTGAGTTATTTTGCTTGCTTTTCGATGGTGTCCTCATCACGTCATATTAACAGTTAGCTAAATGACTTGTCTATCTCTCAATGGTCCATGGGTCGTTTTGTCTCATGCCATTTGGCCAAAATCTTCCAACTTTTGATGGACTACTCCTTCATGTCACTTTGACGAAGACCATAATGATCCGTCTTACATCCCATAGTCCGTGATACATGCGGTGGGACTTGCCTTCACCAACTAGCCAATGCCATCCGCCAAGTATAAGGCCACGATGGGCCTCACGATCCGTGTGGAGGTACACGAGCCATGTAGGCCCCTGTATTCCCACACTTGGGTCTATTTTGGCTCATCTTTTCACTCTTATTCATCATTTTTCTTTCATGTTCTCATTTCTTCCATGCCTTAGTCTTTTTTCTGAAAAACAACATAAACAAACATCAAAATAACAAGTTTACTTGAGAACGCGCAAAAATTTTTTATTTAAAGTGTTATACAAGTCGTACTTCTATGAATCATCATTAGTAGAAGTGAAAGAAAATCAAGACAGGGATCCCATTCTCCTCTAGTTGAAGGAAGACGTTCAGAAGTAGAATGTATTAGTGTTCTCAAAAGGCGGAGATGGTGTCCTAAGATACCAAGGCAGGTTGTGTGTGCCAAATGTTGATGGTCTTAGAGATAGGATCTTCGCTAAGGCTCATAATTCCAGATATTGTATCCATTGTGGTGCAACCAAGATGTATAGAGATTTGCGAGAAGTCTATTGGTGGGGTGGTATGAAGAAGGACATTGCAGAGTTTATGTCTATATATCCAAACTACTAACAAGTTAAGGTTGAGCACCAAAGGCCTTGTAGTGTAGCCCAGAATACAGAGATTCTGAAATAGAAATGGGAGATGATTAATATAGACTTCATAACAGGATTACCTCGATCCCGTAGATAACATGATTCAATATGGGTCATAGTAGACAGAATAACCAAGTCAGCTCACTTCCTGCTTGTCAAAATGACTAATACAGTTGAGGATTATGCCAGACTTTATCTTAATGAGATTGTTAGGCTGCACAGGGTTCCCATATCTATTGTTTTAGACAGAGGAGCTCAGTTTACAGCACAGTTTTGGAAGTCCTTTTAGAAAGGGCATGGTACGAAGGTAAATCTTAGCACAACTTTCCATCCACAGATAGACGGATAAGCAGAGCGAACTATATAGACCTTGGAAGATATGTTGAGGGCTTGTGTGATAGACTTTAACGGTAACTGGGATGATCATCTACCTTCAATTGAGTTTTCTTACAATAATAGTTTTCAAGCCAGCATACAGATGGCACCATATGAAGCTCTTTATGGGAGAATGTGTAGATCACCCATAGAGTAGTTTGAAGTTTGTGAGGCAGGATTGATAGGACCTAATCTAGTCCATCAAGCTATGGAAAAACTAAGGTTATTCGGGAGAGGCTCAAGACAGCTCAAAGCAGATAAAAGTCTTACACAGATATTAGAAGAAGATATTTGGAGTTTGAGATAGGCGATTGGGTATAGTTGAAGGTATCTCCAATGAAGGGAGTTATGACATTCGGGAAGAGCTCAACCCACGATATATTGGGCCGTATAAGATTTTGAGAAAAGTGGATAGTGTTGCTTACGAGCTAGAGTTACCCGTGGAGTTGAGTGTTATACATCTAGTATTTTATATCTCCATGCTTAAGAAATGCTTGGGAGATACCTCAGTAGTTGTCCTAGTTAAAAGTGTTGGGATTAAGGATAACTTGTCTTATGAAGAGATTCTGGTGCAAATATTAGATCAGCAAGTTCATAAATTAAAAAAACCAAGGAGATTGCTTCGATGAAGGTTCTGTGGAGGAACCAATTCATAGAGGAAGCCACAAGAGAGGCCAAGCAGGGTGGTGTGGGACCAAGGAGATTGCTTTGGTGAATGTTCTGTAGAGGAACCAATTCATGGAGGAAGCCACATGGGAGGCCGAGGAAGATATGAAGGCCAAGTATCCACACTTGTTTGTTAACCTAAATGAGGATCTTAAAAGTAAACTTTTGTATTCTTACCTTGAAGATTTATATTTATTAGGTTAGGAAATCTTATGGTTTGAGCTAGCTTTGTTCGTATCTTTATCATTCGAGGACGAATGATCCCAAGGGGGAGATATTGTAACACCCCGTGAAATGAAGTGACCTTACACATAATGTGCCTTCTTTTGCTCCATTTGCAAATCCAAGACCGGATTCGCAATCAATGCAAAAAATTGAGTCGAAAAATGGTCTCAACTCAACAAAAACTCAAAAAAACATAAATTATTTTTCTCAAAAAAATTCAGAAACAATGAGGTCTCCATGTCATGGAGAAAATGTGGATCCAC
Organism: Solanum virginianum; assembly: GCA_000787875.1. NCBI lineage: Eukaryota > Viridiplantae > Streptophyta > Magnoliopsida > Solanales > Solanaceae > Solanum > Solanum virginianum. The sequence goes on along the minus strand of DF363747.1, from coordinate 9,944 downwards.
ACTTAGTGAGTTTTCCAAAATTTTGACGAAAAGCTGAATTTGTGAAAAAGTGAGATTTGACACTAATGCGCGTCGTGCACTAGTGTAAATCAGGGACAGTTTTGCTCTTTTAATGGGGAGGGGCAATTTTAACTTTTCTTACACCTTATATCCCAAACTAAGTCAGATTTTAAGTTGAATAAAGTTCAAAAACGTATTTCTTCTTTACATTCATACGTTAAAAGCAAGAAACCCATATAAGAACTTCAAGCGTAGGATTCAAGAACATTAGGGCATTCAAGATTATTCTTCCAATCTTTCAAGAAGCCATTCCAAGGTATGTAAGGCTACCCAAAAGTAAATATTTTGCTAATACTTTTTAGAAATTGAAACTAGTTTTCACCCATGAATCTTCAAGTCTAAATTGAGACTAAGTTTTCCGTAAACTTTGTGAGTAAGTTAATTATCATGACAAATTCCTTAGATTCTTGATGAATATTTTTATCTTTGGTCTCTATATCATTCATTTTAAAGAATTGTTATCAAGTTTATGTTCATTCTTGAACAAGAATTTTATTATTATCTTTGGTCTTTATATCATCCATTTTAAAGAATTGTTATCAATTTTATGTTCATTCTTGAACAAGAATTTTTATTGTTGAGTTTCTTGAAAAGTCTTGATATTATCTCAAGAAAAGAAAAGATTAGTTTGAAACAAGTTAAAGAATGTTTTTCTTGAATCATTCTTGCATTTTAGCTGAGTATATGATATATTAAAGAATGATTTTCTTGAAGGTTTCTTGGTACTTAGTTTAGAAATCTAGTATGTTTGAAAGTACATGAAAGATGCTAGTTTAGCGATGTTAAAGATTTCAATTGATCAAGCTAAGTAGTAAGCTGGACTAAGTCCCCAAGAAAGTCAAATTTCAAGAATTTATGATCTATTAAGTATGAGCTATATAAAGTATTTTGGAAGTTGTATTGAGCACCGATATGGGTGAGAGTAGAATAAATTATTCAAACTCATAAACTATGTAGCCAGCATAGGATGGGATTGTACTACAGTATCTTCCTCATTAGCCACTGAGATGGCCCAATTTTAGGATGGATCCACTCCCTTAGTTATTCGTCCCCTATCCCGGCAAAGAACGGGACAGCTCTGGCAGCATGGGCAAGACATTGTATCATCACGAAGCTCATAGTAGTGGTTGTTGGTTAGAGAAACTCCCCAAGCTAAGAAACTAAGTCTTACTTATTAGTTTTCAGCATGTTATTTTCAGGATACTAGCCTTTATGATTATTGTTATTTAATTATGAATTATGTTCAAGTCTTTTGAGAAGTATTATGATATACGGTTTAAATGTTTTGGCCATCTTACATACCGTTCATTCCATGTAATGACGTTCTTAGGACCTGCATCATTTTATGATGCAGACGCAGGTGATCGAGTTCCTCAGCAACCACTCCGTTGAAAACTGATAGCTTCCAAATAGTGGTGAGGCCTCTTTTCAGTTCGAGGCTCTTTGGTTCATGTTATGTTACTTTCAGTTTTATTTCTGTTCCGATCTGTTGAAAACTGATAGCTTCCAAATAGTGGTGAGGCCTCTTTTCAGTTCGAGGCTCTTTGGTTCATGTTATGTTACTTTCAGTTTTATTTCTGTTGATAAGTCTTCCGCTGAGTAAGTAGTCAGGCCAAGTGGTTCGCTTGTGACCAGAAATGATTTTCGAGTGCCGGCCACGTCCAGGGTGTAGGCTCGGGGTGTGACAAATTTGGTATCAAAGCCAGGTTCAAGAGTCTTAGGGAGTCTATGGAACCGTGTCTAGTAGAGTCCATATTATGGGTGTGAAGCGCACAACATCTATAATAGGGAGGCTACGGGACATTAGGAAGTGTCACCATTACTTGTTATTCCTTGTCTTGTGCATCAGAGCATTTATGTTTATTTAAATGTATTCTATTTTAAATTAAAAAATTACCTACCGTTAATAACACTCTTCTTCTCCAATTTAATTGTTGCTATATTTTGTCACCTTTTAAGTTTTCTACAGAAAAAATAATTTTTGAATAAATTTGTAATCATGCAAACACATAAATTACGTATTAAGCAAAATATTATGCGTTCTAATAAAAATTTTATTCCTATTTTAAAATTAAAAATGACATTTAAGTTTTCTACAGAAAAATAATTTTTGAATAAATTTGTAATCATGCAAACACATAAATTACGTATTCAACAAAATATTATGCGTTCTAATAAAAATTTTATTCCTATTTTAAAATTAAAAATGACATTTTTTAAATATTTATTTTATATTTATTGTTACTACAACTAATGTTGCTTAACTAATCTTAGTCGAATTTTTTTCTTCCCTAAACATCATCCATTGACATCAAATCTAATATTTGCCTACATTTTTTTATGATAATAATCAATAGGGTTACTGGATATAGAGACGACTCAACCACCACATAATCATCAAATTTCATCATATACATTTAAATTAAAATCAGTACCTAGTAATTTTGAACTCATTCAATTGAAGTCAATCTCGTATTTACATAAGAAACATAGAGTACTATTGATATAGGAAGAGATCAACCGGATGATATTATGAAAATTTACTGTTGGTGAAAATTACAATTAACAATTGAAAAGTAAAATGAAAAAAAAATAAAATTCCAGTGTTTAGCTTAAATTTTACATTTTATATTAATTACTATTGGTGTAATGTACCACAAATATAATAAATTAAAGTTGAAAAAAATGACAAAATTGAATAAAATTCATTCAGTCTGAGGCGCGAATATCTCGCTCTCTTTAAGGAGATTCAAGCCCACTGCAGCAAATATTTTCACCGGTCCAACAGTATCCTTCTTGACTTGTCCCCTCCAGGATACGACAACCTAATAAAAAAGTGTAACTCAACAAACTCTGGACAAGAGTTTAGTCTCAAGCTCCACAAAAAGAATGTCTCCCTTCAACTAAAAGAACTCTCCTTTTGACAAACGTTCTGCTCTCACTATTTTTTTCTTATGTTGTGTACTCAAAACAAATTAAGATCACCACTATATGACATTGCTTGGGAGATAATCTAAGTTGAAGGTAGTTTTTAAATAACGGGTATTACTTGTGCAGGTACGTGAAATGAAAATTTTTAAGTGGGTGAAAAGGGGCTACATAATGTGCCAATCGACGGATCATCGAGTTAGAATATTGACCACTAGATTGATTATTTTTTGAGTAACTTGATGACTATTTAGTTGCTGTCAAATTAGGTGGTCAAAGTTGCAATTTCACGAATCGTAGAATTGGTTGGGCGATGCAAAGTTCCACCACCTTTTGGTGCTGACAAAAAATGTTTGATCACTATAAGAAAAGGCAGTCAGGAATACATTTGGTGGATCATCGAATGTGTTCGGCAAGGTAAGGCGGCATAGCTGAATTACGTGCCCAACTGACCTATTTAAGGGTTTTCAATTTTTTGTACCCTTTCACCTTTCACTTTCATCTTTTTCACTTCCTAGGCAACTAAAGACCCTTTTAGCTTCTAAATTCTCTGTTTTCATTGGATTGTGAGTGCAAAGCATCATCTGTTCATTTTATTGTCTTTACATCACTATCAAGGTATACTTTCACCCTTTTTTTAACCTATTATTGAGTTGTTAGGGCTTGTTTATGGTTAAAGATGTCTGAGAATTATTGTGTGTTATTGGAAACTCATTGGAAATTATTTGAGCTATGTTGACATGACGTTTCTATAACCCTATATTCCAAGTTGTAGTTATTTTAGTTAGGTTCTTGATTTTAGTGATGTTTGATGAAATTGATAGGGTATTTGCTATGGATTTAAGTTATATTTGAAGGGTGTGGTGCCTAACTATTGAATGAGATTGTGTTTTGTCCCTATTTGATCATGATGCCTTGTTGAGAACCTTTTATTGGGATATTGCACTTAAATGTTTAATGTTGTAGTTGTTAACACATGCTTGTTGGATTTTCTTGCCTTGAGGGCTATGGGAGAAGTCTGAGTAATCCACGAATTTGATTGACCAACTTGAACTTGCCTGATGATGGAGTGGGTGACGTCTTTCTTAAGGGTAAAGTTATTATTTGATCAAATTCATAGTCATGGTGAGAATGTTAGGATAAAATTGACCTATGAGTATGTGTAATATTATGTTGGTAGGGTAGTGTGTAACCTTTCCCTCTTTTTTATATGACATGGTTGAATTTTGACTTTGGGGGAAAGTTGTCTTTACCAATAATTTTTAGCGATGGTCATTTTGACCATAGAAATTGACTTGGTGATGCACTAAGTTGCCACATACACCGCCTTTTATGACTTATTTTTGATGCTGAGTTTTTTCATATTAGGCGATGGTTATTTGCACCACCAAATTAATTTGACCGATCGTCGAATTCGCACATCCATCACCAAATGTGATAGGGATTTGAGGAATGAAAAATGTATAGAAAGGCGATGGTCAATTTGAATGCCGAATTAGTTCGGTGATCCACTAAACATGTTCGGCGAGCAAACTGACCTGTTTGCAAAGTTTATTTCCCTAATGCTTATTTTTTATTCTTCCTTTCATACTATTGATTCTCACACACAAGATTAGCATGTTTTGCAAATATGGCTAAACAAAAGCATCTTACAACTTGTTGAGAATCCAGAACAGCCTGGGTAACCATTATAGCTGCCGAATGGGCAGAATTAAGACCACAAAGACCTATAGAGAAGAATGGGCCAAGGGCAAACTAGAAAATGGTATAATAAAGCGATTCCCGAAGTGGTGAAGAGGGATACCTTAGGGTTGACTGGACCATCTCAGATAATGATAAAGCAGGGTACAAACCCCCACACATGAGCCCTCTATCTTCAGAGCTAAGTCAAAAATAGAACCGGATCGAGGCAAGGCCTAAGGCTTTACATAATCCTGTGCTCCAAACCTCCTAAATAATCTAAGAGATAATAGCCCCTCGATACTTAAACAAGCTGAAAGCAATGGGGCTCAGAACTATTTTGGAGGAAAGAAGATTGTCTATAGATGGGGTTGTTGATAGGTATCCCAAGGTGTGGGACACTTTGAATTTCCATTAATTCTAACATGTAAGACCCCACCCACGAGAAGTATGAAAAGTGCAAGAAACGATTCCTGAAAATTTTCTAAGTGTCACTTGTTATGAGGGGGCTTACGAGCTATAAAAAGTTCCACGGGATGTAACAAGTGCTCGTAGATAGAAGGTTAGACTTGGTGAAAATGATAATTTCTAAAGTGAGATGTACGATTTATTAGACGACTCGTAGAATCTATTACGAGCCATAGGTCATATCGTAGAATGTGAATTAGAGAAGTGTTTCTGAAAGTCTAAAATGTTATTAGATGATTCCCCTATCTATGACCTGTAGAATAGACCACAGCCCATAAACGTGGTCTCGTGGTCCTGTCCAACAAGATTTTAAAGGGGAAAATTTGATCTTTCCTATTGTTTAATGCCCATAAGATGTCATTTTATCCTTCAAATAGCCCCTTATAATCATATAAAACCCTAATCAACTCATTCTTCTCCATTCCAAAATATTTCTAAGTCCCAAACAAAGTCAAACCTCCTCCAAGGTTTCAAACAAGAAAGCAAGCTAGGGTTTCAAATTCTTCATGCCAAAATCAGATTTTCATCCATTAAATCATCAAAGTATGTGGGTTTTGATTGTAGGGATCTTTCCTCCACAAGCTCAACCATTCCTCCTCTCCTTTATGATTTCCCAAGTTATGAAATTGCATGGTGATTTTATGAACCTCATTTGTATGATGATAATATAAAGTATTTTATGGTGATATACCTCTGTGTATGATTAAGCATTGAAAAGTCATGTGAAATCTATTATTTTATATGAGGTTTGATGATACCCTAACCAAGTTCTTTTAATATTATTTTATAAGTGTGAATTTTGGTTGAAAGAGGTGGAATTCTTAGGGCATGTGGTGTCGGGTAAAGGCATTAAGGTGGATCTAATAAAAAAAATAGAAACTTCAAAGAATTGGCCTAGACCCTTGACTCTAAAGGATATTAGGAGTTTCTTAGGCTTGGCAGGTTACTATCAGAGATTTGTGAACGGTTTCTCTTCAATTGCTTCTCCTTTGAAAAAGTTCACTCAAAAGAAGGCTAAATTTGTATGAACCAATGATTTATCTTGACTCTACGAAAAAGGTTAGAAGGGTTTGTGGTGTATTGTGATGCTTCGGGAGCCGACTTAGGGTGTGTTTTGATGCAAAATGATAAAGTCATTGCCTATGCTTCTAGAAAACTAAAGGTGTATCAGTGCAATTACCCTACCTATGATCTTAAATTAGCGATCCTGGTATTTGTCTTAAAAATATAGAGTCACTATTTGTATGGAGTTCATGTAGATATGTTCACCGACCACAAGAGTCCCCAATATGTGTTCACTCAAAGAGATCTAAATTTGAGGCAAAGGATATGGTTAGAGTTCCTCAAGGATTACGACATGAGTGTGTATTACCATCCAGGCAAAGCTAATGTTATAGCTGATGCCCTAAGTAGGGTGTCTATGGAGAGTATGGCTCATGTGGGGGATATCAAGAAAGAATTGGCAAGAGAGGTCCATCAGTTGGCTAGGTTGGGGGTTAGATTGAATGAGTCCGAAAATGGTAGTATAGTGGTGATAGAAGGATCTAAGTCTTTCTTGATTGAAGAAGTCAAATCTAAACAAGATCTTGACCCCACTTTAGTGAAATTAAAATCATTAGTAAGGGATGGCAAGGCGGAGGTTTCCTCCTAAGGGGGATATGGTGTTCTTAGGTACCAAGGTAGATTATGTGTACCCCATATCAATGAATTAAGGGACTTAATCTTGAAAGAGGCACACAATTCCTCTTATTTTATTCACCTCGATTCCACCAAAATATATAAATATTTGGGAGAAGTGTATTGGTGGGGTGGTATGAAGAGGGATATTGCTAAGTTTGTGGCCGGTTACCATAATTACCAACAAGCCAAGGCCGAACATCAAACCAGGTGGCCTAGCACAAGACATTGGGATTCCTACTTGGAGGTGGAAAGAGATCAACATAGACTTTGTGATCGGCTTGCCTAAGAGTAGAAAACATTTTGATTCTATTTGGGTCATCGATGATAGAATGAAAAAATCGGCTCACTTCCTACTGGTTAAGACGACTTATGTAGTTTGGAACATGATTTAAAGATTTGCATGGTGCATATGTTGCATTTGGTACATGATGCATATACTCCGTTCTTTAGAGCATGCCTTAGTAACATTTAGAGACGAATGTTCCCAAGAGGGAGATATTGTAAGGCCCCACCCATAAGAAGTCTGAAAAGGTGAAAGAAAAAAGTTCTGAAAATTTTCTAACTGTCAGTTGTTATGAGGGGACTTACGAGCCGTAAAAATTTCCACGGGCCATAAGTAGTGCTTGTGGATTGAAGGTCAGACTTGGTGAAAATGATAATTTCTGAAATGGGATTTGTAACTTATCAGATGACCTGTAAAATCTCTTATGAGTTGTAGGTCATGTCATGAAATTTGAATCAGAGAATAGTTTCTGAAAGTCTAAAATGTTATCAGACGAAACCCCTATATACGACCCGTAAAATGGACCACGACCCTTAAAGGGGGTCTCACGGTCTTGTTTGGCCGGATTTTAAAAGGGCAAATGTGACCTTTTCTATTGTTTAATGCCCATGCTACATCGTTTTATCCTTCAAATGGCCCCTTGTCAACATATACAACCCTACTCAATTTATTCTCCTCCATTCCAAAATATTTCTAAGTCCCAAACACTCTAAAGCCTCCTCCAAGGTTTCAAGCAAGAAAGCAAGCTAGGATTTTAATTTTTTCACTCCAAAATTCAATTTTTGTTCATTAAATCATCAAGGTACGTGGATTTTGATTGTGGGGACCATTTCTCTACAAGCTTAACCATTCCTCCTCTCCTTTATGATTTTTCAAGTTATGAAATTGCACAGTGATTTTATGAACCCCATTTGTATGATGATAATATGGAGTATTTTATGGTGATATATCTCTGTGTATGATTGAGCATTGAAAATCCATGTGAAATCTATTATTTTATATGAAGGTTTGATGATACCCTAACCAAATTTTTCTATATTTTCGTAGGTTTTTCAAATAAGTGATTCTGTTTTGATACTCTCATGGCAATTACTCATGATTTGCATGATTTTAAAGTTTGTATATGAGCCCATCATGAATTGAATAAAGATGTAAACCAAGCTTTTATGATTGAGAAGGCTTTAGGGTAAGCTATGTGAAACTATGAATGATATGAATTTTGAAAGGGCTATTATGCATGTTATGATACATGAAAATATTGTGAAAGTTATGAAAGTTATGAAGCCAAATATTAATGTTAAGAAGCTTTGGTTTTGATGAGATACTCTATGAACTATGATGATGTTATGATATTATGATGTTTTGCATATTATGACTATAAATATGATTTGAGTATTTCTTGGGATTGTGACCTAGCACTGAGCTGACCTTGGTAGATAACTATTGTTTCATAACTATGTTGCTACTATAGGTTTATGAATTAGCTAATGAATCCATATAGCTTAAGTTGCATGATTGACCAAAATGGGTGGTATTTCCGTATGTCACATATGATAAAAAAAAATTGAAAAGGATGGTGTTCCTATAAGGTTAATAAGATGTGTATACCGAAATGGGTAATGTTCCCGTAAGGTGATTATGGAGCACTTTTTGAAAAGGGTGGAGTTCTAATAAGGCGAGTGTTTGGTTTATCCTTGCAAAGTAGACCACTCCTAGTCTGGTATGGAATGAGCATTAGGATTCCATAGTAGCTCATTTGGTCTTACAGTTGGCTATGGCCCCTTCCCTTATATGTATGTTGTGTTATATGACTTGATGAATCTTTATGCATATTTGACCATGGCATTGAGCATGTGTGACATATTAAGCTTATATTCATTGATTATGATTATACATAATGTTTAATTATGGCTTACGTTCTTTATTGCATTTGCACCCCGTATACGTAGTAGATTCCAAGTACTAACGCATACTTATTGCCTACATTATTTAACCATGTAGGGACCGGAGTTCCTTTCAATCCTCCTCCTCTACATGGCTTGACAGTTCGAATGGAGGTTTGCTATTGGCGAATCCTCCATTTTCGGGGACAACATCAGCTTACTTTCATGCTTTATTTAGATCTTGTCTATTTTGGATACTATCTTTTGAGGGTGAGTCTGGAGATGTCTTGACTCCTATTCTATTCATGATTAGAGGTGTTGTTGGATATTGCTATGACTATGTATGATTGAGCTTGACTCTCTATGCTATGTATTTATTAAAGGTTTCCCTTAAATCTCATTCCCTTATGAGATTTTTGTATGATGATGATGTTGAGATAAAAGTCCCAAGTCCCAATATTTTAAAATTTTCTTGCCAATTAGGGGTGACAATTAGGGCGGGACAGGGCAGGTTATAACCTTAATGGGGCAGGGCAGGGAAACGATTAAATACGGCAGGTTAGGTTAGGACAGGTGAAATATTATTTTTTTTAAATTATAATGGGTTAGGACAAGGCAGACAGACCCAAATTATAAATGGATCAAATTAAAAAGAAATTGACCCGTCTGGCCTTCTAATGTATAGCATCCTGCCGTCCTTGAAGTGTGCTCAAATTTCCATAGCTCATATAGTTATCTGAATGCTGAAACAATCTCCAATCTCCAAATTTCCATAATCCTTCCATGTATAAGTTGCTGCTGTTGCTATTGTCCCATAGGAGTTATGCTAGATCGAGATACTTTTCTATCAAATACTGGCTCATTTACGTAGAAGTCCTGCTACTACTCATTTCTTCAGTTTTGTGTATATGTTATGTCACGTCCCAGTTTATGGGCCGTGACTGACACCCGTTTGGGCGTCC
>DF363748.1:33604-47395 GCA_000787875.1 Solanum virginianum | reverse complement strand
CTATGTATGTAGAACTTAGCCACCTGTCTGCACATTCTGTACATATGTTGTATTTGTTAGGCGGCAGGACCGCAGCGGTGACCTTGTCGGCCCGTATATTGTCGGCCCGTATATTCATACCTATATCTGTTATATGTCTGTCTGGTTCGCTGAAAAATCTTTTGTTTCATGTGGCTAGTCAGTAAAACAGAGAAAACTCTGTCGAAATTTTTCGAAATGAATAGTAGCTTTTGTCACAGTCTGGTTTGGTTATTTGGTTCGGGCGCCCCAAACGGGTGCTAGTCACTGCCCATAGGTTGAGTCGTGACACTTTTTTTTAGTTTTTGACATGAAAATGTTTCATAATTTAAAATATTTTTTAAAAATAAATATTTAAATTCTTTTTTGGAAGGTGGGGTAGGGGTAGGAGGTTGGGGGGTGTGATGGAGTAAAAAATTAAAATTTTTAAAATTTGAATTTTTTTATAAAAAAGAAAAATTTTTATTTTGTTTTGTATGGGGGTAGGGCTGGGCGCACGAGAAGAAGTAAACGATTAAAATTTTTAAAATTTGAGTTTTTTGTAAAATAAAATTTTAAGTTTTTTTGTATGGAGTCTGGGGGTGAGGGGCTTGGGGGATGATGAGGTGGAGTGAAAAATTAAAATACAAAATTTGAATATTTTTTGTAAAATAAATTTATTTTGGCCAATCATAAATGTTTCTTTTACTTTTCTTGTTTCTAAAAAATTATAAATAGGTAGAATAAATTTTAATGAAGTGGCAGCGATGAATTGACCATAAATTACACGTCTGCGTGTTTGTATTTCACACAATTAGACTACTGAATTCGCATGTTTATTTGTTTAAGAATCGGATATTTAAAGTGTCTGTTTACGCAATTTGAAAATTATAAGTCATACTTGTATTTGAAGTCACGTTAAAGAGATAATTTATGTATTATGCTTTTTAAATCCATAAGCACTCACATACACCTAGTTCAAAAAATCACAAGTCAGAGTATAATGTTATACTGATGATATTATGTTTCTCAATTATTTTCTTATTTCATAACTGTTTAATGATAGTATCTTTCTAAATTGCTAAATGTATTATTGTGAAAAAAATAAATATTAAAATGATATTATAATTTTTAGTTTGAAATTCAGTAAAATAATTGAAGGCGGAGTATCCAAATCTAAAAGTAGAAAAGAAAAGCAGGTCCTAAGGAAAAGAAAAGGAAAAAGACATGAACAAAATTCAAAGAGACAGCCCACAGGGTTTTGTGTTTTTTGGTCTGAAAAATTGAAAATTTGGAGGTTGTTGTGCACATTTTTCTCTCTTCAATAATTGTCAAAAACAAAATCTTAACTGGTATAAGACACTTTCACACTTGTATGAGAAAAAATCAAGAATGATGGAGGGTGGCAAGAAAGAGGAAGCAGGTCCATCTCATGGCGGCGCCCCCACCTGGGACAGTGAGGAAGATGATCCTCCTCCTCCCGCAGCAGCAGCTTTTGTTCCTGGTCCTCTTCTTTCTCTCAAAGATCAAATTGAAAAGGACAAGGTCATTTTCATTTTATTCTAAAACTCAAAAAGCTTTAAACTTTGATGTGTCAAGTCTCAACTCCTTTGATTCTTTTAGAGTTATGCTCTGAGGTTGTTTCTTCTTGGGTTTTTGAGACCAAGAAACAGGATCTGCGTACATTCTGCGTTGTTTCTTCTGGCTGTAGTTTTTGAGTTTGCACCAATTTTTATATTTTAAAGGAGAAAAAGATTTCTTTGGTGTTTTGGGGTTGAAAATTTGAGCTTTCCCTCATTGGAATTGCTGTGAATGATGTTTCTTGGAATTTCTTCTGCTTTGTTGTCCAGTTTGATTTGGAGTTGCTTTCATTCTTGCTTGCTCAAATGGGAACTTTTTTTTTTTGGTTGTTTATCATTCTTTAAGTTGAAATAGTCTCCCAGTTGCATCAGAAAATTAATTTCTATGCTGTACCATCTAAGGTGGTCCTTCTCAATTTTGCCTTGCTCATTCCAGTTGGATCTTTTTCGGCTTCCTTTATATTAATTTGGAACAGTCTCGTGCCTTTGAAAATAGGTCTCTTGGTATGTGTTGAATTTCCATGTGGTTGTTCTTTACCTTATTAATGTTTGTGTAGGAGGATGAGAGCTTGAGAAGGTGGAAAGAAAAGCTGCTTGGTTGTCTGGAAAGTGATTTAGATGGTTTGTCCCTGAATAGCATACCGTTTACTCTGCAGTTTATCTTTAAATCTTGTTTCATGACTAATTGAATCAATTCTCTAGGGCAAATGGAACCTGAAGTTAAGTTCCACTCAGTTGGAATCCTTTCGTCTGACTTTGGGGAGATAAATACTCCATTACCTATTAATGAAGAACAAAGCAAATCTGTTCTTTTCACGCTAAGGGAGGGCTCTGAGTATTGGCTTAAGCTGGCATTTAGTGTTCTGCACAATATCGTTTCTGGTTTGGCCTACACAAATGTAGTATGGAAGGCTGGTCTTCAAGGTTTGGTTTCTAGTCTCGTTTCCTCTTTCGTTTGCACCCCATGTGTAAATAATGCTTTGTTGGACACCCAAGCTTCTAAGGGATTAAATTCTAGCATTTCATGATGCAGTTGTGATGTGAAACAAGATTGTTATTCAATCACATGTGAACCTTAAGAACTATGATGGAAAGCAATAAAAGGATAAGGAGATTAAGACGATTGTTGGGATAAATACACAACTAAGTAATTAATTACCTACACATATATAAATGCAACCCATAATCTTATATCAAGAAAGAAAGGGATGATCTAGAACTGAAATGCAATCAATTAAGTCAAAAAACAATAAAGAGAATCTAGGAACAAATGGATTAACTTTTCAAATACGAGATACAATTCCAAGGGAGAACTGAGAAGAGATATGAACTCATATGTTATTACTACTCATAGTAGTTCAAGAGGAGATATGGGCCAAATCCGCTCATTATCCAAAACAAACTTCCTTCAAAAGAAAGACCTAATAGCCTAAGCAAAATGCTAAATACCCTCTAACTTTGAGCTTCCTCATTAAGATCAAATCTTCTTTTTAAGACTTTTAGTTGTCTTGAGTCTTGTTCTCCGTTCTTTAAATATCGACATAATCACATAGTGTGTGAATTGAATCTTAGTTTTCAAGTTCTAGTCATGTATATTGTGTGATTTTCATGAACCAGTTAATATGGATTATGGTTGTGCACTAGGTGTTCCATGAAGTTTGGTATCCAAGTCTGGCATGGAATAGAGCCAAAAGACTTGGTCTCCCAATTTTGTGGACTCTTTCTCTTCTTTGGATGGAATCTAAACAAATGTTGCCTAATTTAGTTTACAAGATAACTAGGGAATTTAAGTGAGGTCATGAAACACATATTGATGTTTGATCTTATAAATAATTGTCTTTTCTATAATCACGTGCTTGTGAAATTGTAAAAATTTCAACTCCATATACAACGTACATGGTGATCTGAACTTTAATTCGAGTCATATTTGGTTCAAATTTTTGGAATATTTACATACAAAAAATTTCACCACATTTTGTGAGTGGGGTTATTACTCTTTACAATTCATATATCTTTGTCTTTTTCTTTGTGCAACACATGCAATACGTACACAGGAGAACATTATTGTTGAATCACTCTTCTACGGCGAAACCTACCAGCATATTCCAATCATTGTTTTTTTTTTTTTTTGTAGTTTTGCTAAATACATGACAGAATAATATTTTTAGCATAAGTTTAACTATTCAATCTCGACTTTTCTTTTCAACTATAATATTCAAAAATAGATATGCATATTCAAGAATCAACCTATAAGGCTACAAAGCAAATTTTGTCATCTAAGCAACAGTAAGAAATATTAGATTCATATTATGGAATATAAATTTGTAAAGTTATTCTTTGTTAGTTTGTTTCGGAGGTAATAAAAACTAAACTCACATTTGTATCCCTCTATTTCTTTGGTGCCTCCCCTCCCCCACCATTAAATTTACACTCCAGAAAAAGAAAAAATTATTAGGAACCACAAATACGTATTTTCTATATTTTACTTTATTGTCTCGCACAAATGTTTATCAGAATGAGTTTTTCTTTTTCTTCATACATAATTCTCTCTTTTTTTTTTGGTGTGCACTTTGTAGAGTTATTTCCTTCTATTCCCGTTTATACTATTGAGTAATGTAAAAGTAAAGAATAGGATAACTATAAGAGAACAGAGATACAATTACAAATTGCTTACGGTATCACTCTTTAAATCTTCAAACAAAGCAGTCGTGTATTTGTATAGATGCCTTTTTAGTTGATGTTGACTCTTTCAGATTAGGCTTAATGTTGAACTATTACAATAAACTCAATAGCTTTAGGAATCAGAATGAATGAATTGCTGATTTTTGCAGCCCTCAATTTACTACAACTCAACCGTTGATCAAATAATAACCGCCTTTGTATGATAGAGAATAATCAACAAAACATAGGAGAGGATATGGAATAGTTTGAAAAGTACTGTAAGTTGCAATTATTGTCATACACAATATGGTGAAAAAACTCTCTGAATATTATTAAAGTTCATATAGTTTCTCTCGAAAAGTGAAACATGAGAACTATTTTAGAATAGAGAAAGTAATATAATTATACAACAAAAGAACATAAAACACTTGATACATAGCAAATGGCTTGTTTAATGTCGAATTCGAACGATCGTTAAATATTAAATTTTGCTTAATTGATATACCTGAGATTGTATCTTTATTGTATAGCCTTCGCATTACCTCATTATATGATCTGCAGAACAACTTCAACTCTTCATTTTCAGTGACCTATTTCTAAAACCAACGAAAAGTATGTTGCATGTAGAGAAATCCACTTCCAATCTATTTATAGATAGTGCATTACAAAATCACTTTATCAATAAGTATATAAAATAATCAATGTTCCATCTACCCAATCATAATAAAGATTCACTAACCATATTAAATAACATTTATCATCACAAATTATATATTTCACATTCCATAACAGTTTTCCCTAATTAATCACCATATTGCAAACATGTTCTATCCACTTCTAACTACAGTGATATTTAATGTATCACAATTGCACTGATAATTGGCTACACTGGGTTTATTTTTGTTGCTTGAATTGATAAAGTGATTTTATTTTTCACCCAATCATTTTAGGCAAATATGAGAGAAAAAGGTCAAAAAATTGACAAAAAAGATAAATACCAATGGTGGCCTAAGAGAGGTGCCATATCTCCTACTTAATGCCTAACTTCACTTAGGTATAAATATGTGTGATTTCCTTTGTGGAATAAGATTCGTTCAAGTACAAATGAACTTGTACGGTAGATTTTTTCCTTATCTGGGCTTCTCTTACCAGGAGTTATAAGATGCATTTTTGTCTATAAAAAATGCAGACAAGCATTTAAGGCAAGGTACGCCACTTGCGGAGTAGAACTAGAAACAGTAGGAAGGCAGGTAATGTCTTCTCTAGTTCTTCATCAGTTGGAAAGAGTGCTAGGGTTGGGTTGGTTAGATATTGTAAATCCAAGTGTAAAATTTATTTAACTTATCACAGTGAAAGAACAATCTATCTCCCCATGTGTGGAGTTCGTAGCCAAAAGGGCAACAATTTTTTGAGAAATTCTGAAAGGGCATAATTTCTTTTTTATAAACCAAAAGGGTAAAGGTGCAGCACCTGCTGTGCCTTACCTTTTTCCGCTAATTGGACATTATAATGGAGGAAAACGCGGCGGCTGAGTCAAAAGCTAAGGCGCACTGACAGCTGCACGTTACCTTTTTCTGATGTTTCAGTTCATAATTGGCTACAACTGTCAGTGCGCATTACCTTTTGACTCATTCGCCGCCTTTTCCTTCGTTATAACGTGCAGTTAGTGGAAAAAGGTAAGGTGCAGTAGGTGTTGCGCCTTTGCTCTTTTGGTTTATAAAAAAAAAATATACCCTTTCGAAATTTTTCAAAAAAATTGTTGCCCTTTTGGCTCTGGACTCTGTAAACCATATGCTTGCGAAACCACATTAAATTCTTGCACCTTTCTCATTCTATTGTCTTTAGTTCTATTTTTTCATGAATTCCAGGCATTTGTGCCAACTTGAGTCACTTTTTCTAAAGCTAAAATACTTGCACAATGGCTTAAGGTTATTATCACAACATTAGGCTCAACGCTATGTTCAATGGAAGTCCAACTTAAAACAAAACAAGTAGTACCTCCACATTTCAACATTCACTTACATCTATTGTTATCTTTCATAACATATCAATATTTGGTTATTTGAATGTCAGTTGATCAAAGTAAGGGAATGCTTGGAACTTTTGCTCCTCAGCGTGAACCTTACATACATATGTTAGAAGAAGAGATTGCTCCATCAGGTGCACTTGCAAGAGGAACATATACAGCTCAACTTAAGGTAGGAGCATTTATATCCCTATTGTATTCCATATCACTTAGTATTTTTCATTTCATTAGTGAAATCATTTTTTAAGTTCAGCTTGTCCACAAGAACAAATATAGTACACTTTTACATATTAGCTTCACATTGATATAGATCTAGTGTATCCTCAAGATAGTACAGATTTTAACCTTTAATTTCCATTGTTTTTGAATTGGCATTAGCTAATCATGTGGGAGACTTGACATTCATATCTTTCTTGTGTTTAGAAATGTTGAAAAATCTGCAACACATATTGAATAAGTTGAGTTCATATCACATTCTTGTTGAGCGTGTGCTGGTCAATTTATGCGTTCATGCAGACAATTAAAGAAACTGCAAGAAAAATCAGCCCTTGGTCAGTAGGCATATAATTTTGTTGTGTGCATGGCCAATTTGTAAGTTGTACATCAAGTGATATATGATCATTCTTCTATTTGCTCAATAATGTATACTCAATAATAATTGTCTAGGGAACAAAGAGTACGTTCTTTTTTTGTTCTAGTAATCGTGGGATTAAAGTCGAAGTTAAGTGTGCTCTTAGACATGACTTAGTTCCTAGGTGGACTCTAAAGGTCCCTTCTGGGCCTTCAGACAACTTAGTTCTAGAAGGCTAGAACTCTAAAAAGTCTATTCTTCTTCAAGATTATCAAACTCTTGAAGATCGACATCAATTTCATTTTGATTATATTGCTTCTCATCTTCGTCCTCCCTGGATTCTTCATCAATTAGTGGCTATGTCTTACTTGAACTTGAAGATGTAGTTTGTACTCCTTTGCCCTTGTCAAGTGCCCTTGATCGGGAAGGAATTCCCCTAAGACCATAGATGCTCTCGTCAGCTCCAATAGCCGTAGCAACTATACCCAAAGTAAGATCACCTTCCTCGTATACTAGTTCATCTTCTTGATCTTCGGGGCCTCCAACCAACCATTCATTTTACTCATCGATATAATCCAAGGCAATTGCATCTATGGTGTCACGAGCATCATAACGACGTTTCAATGTTCTATTCAGTGGTTTGGACGACGAAAGGCGACAAGCGAGGCGAGGCGAGCAGCGAGGCGCTCACCTTTTTGAATTGAGGCACCAATTTGTACCAAAATCTTAAAATATTTAATTGCATATATAAATATATTCAAAATCTCAATAGGCAATAACATATATTAGCAAATATTTCAATCCAAAAAGGCAAAAACTAATAATAGATACTAAAAGTATGTCATAATTCCATCCAATACAACACAATTATGTTAATAAAGAAGGTTTACAATTTTTTTTTTTAAAAAAAAAATTAGGCAAAAACTGAGTTTCAGACTTTCAGTTGCTCTAAAAGTCTGTATTAATAAACTGAGTTTCAGACTTTCAGTTACTGGAACAGAGAAAACATGAAAGAACTAAGGAACCGGAAGAAGAAGAAGAAGAAAATACAGTGACAGTCATCGCAGGTCGCTGAAAAAAAAAAGAGAAGAAGGAGGAGGAGGAGGAAGAAAGAAGAAAAGAAGAAAAGAAGAAAGAGAACTTACCTGGAGAAGAACCGAAGTGGAGAATCGAATGAAGAAGCCAAGAAGCGAAGTCCTACTGTCGTAGAGTCGCAATGCGCAGGTCTCTTTTTTTCAAATAAACCCTAGGAAGTTTTTTTTTATTATTAAAACTAGGGTATTTTTTAAATTAAAATCAGAAGGCGGTGCCTTAGCGCCTCGCCTCGCCTCGCCTCGTCTCCTCTCGCCTTACGAGTGCCTTTCATCGCCTTTCTTATTAGCTCCTCGCCTTGACTGTAAAAGCCGACACACCATCGCCTCGCCTCGCCTCTCGCCTTAGGCGAAGAGGCGAGCTCCTCACAATACTAGTTTGTTTGTGGTCAGGCTTAAAGAGCCAAAGACACAAGGTCACCCTGTAAGTGAATCGACTTAGTTCTTTATAATATAGCTCTACTTAAGTTATTTGACTTATTGATACTTATTATTAAGTATTAACCTTTAAACTTATTTTTTTATGTTTGAATGGTTGTCACTATTTGGTAGTCAAACTCCAAAATTGCAAAAGTTTGCCATGAAAGTGTTAAAAAGTCTTAACTTGTAGCCCAGGCGCTAATAAGAAAGGCGCTCGTAAGGCGACGAGGCCAGGTGAGGCGCTAAGGCGCCTTTTGATTTTAATTTAAAAAATACCCTAATTTTAATAATAAAATTCCTAGGGTTTATTTGGAAAAAAGAGACCTGTGCGACTTCTTTTCTTCACTTCTTTCTCCATGGCGACTCTACGACAGTAGGACTTCGCTTCTTGGCTTCTTCATTCGATTCTCCACTTTGGTTCTTCTCCAGGTAAGTTCTCTTTCTTCTTTCTTCTTTCTTCTTTCTTCCTTCTTCTTCTTCAGTTCTTCTCTTCTTTTTTTCCAGCGACCTGCGCTGACTGTCACTGTAGCTTTTTTTTTTTCTCTTCCTTCTTCTTCAGTTCTTCTCTTCTTCTTCTTAGTTCTTTCATGTTTTCTGTGTTCCAGCAACCGAAAGTCTGAAACTCAATTTATTAATACAGTTTTTGCCTAATTTTTTTTTTTAAAAAAAATTGTAATCCTTCTTTATTAATATAATTGTGTTGTATACTAATTTATACAATATTAATTTGTCCATAAATAGTGTGATTTCAATGACGGCTGATCATAGCAAAAGGAAGGATATTGGATGGAATTATGGCCTACTTTTAGTATCTATTATTAGTCTTTGCCTTTTTGGATTGAAATATATGTTAATTGCTATTGAGATTTTGAAATTTATATATGCAATTAAATATTTTAAGATTTTGGTATAAATTGGCGCCTCAATTCAAAAAGGTGAGCGTCTTGTCGCCTTTCGCTGTCCAAAACATTGAACCAAACAGTCTCTTAGCATTTTTGTACCTAGGAAGCTCAACAACTAGTAAATCTTGTGTTGTTATATCGGGGTTCATCTTCTCAACATATGCATGATACCCGTGCACACGTTTTGATGTATGTTGCCATCATTATGAGCTTTATAAAACAATCCTGGGTTCAAAATATAGCCTGCAGAATGCAAAGGCTCATGCAGTTTGTCAGTCTTGTCAGTCCACCTTGCATCAATGATTTTAAACACTTTCTCATATTGCTTCTTAACTCCACCAAAGGCCCGCTCAATAGCTTCCTTAGCTATATCCATTGCTTCATAAATATAGCCCATTGGGGGTTTTCTCTCCCCATCCACCAAACGAAGTACTGTTGTTAAAGGACCTCAAACTTTAAGTGCCCTAACAACATCATTCCAAAAGTGGGCTGAAATAAGAAGGTTGGCAACATCTTTTCCCAAGGTTTCTTTTGCAAATCTACTTGAAGTTCATTTGGTTGAGAGGATTAGCATTCTCAAAATTTTCTTTTGATTGTACATAGCTCTCATAGTCAAGTAGGCCGTTGCGAATCTTATCTTGGCCGGTTTCACCAAATTAATTTCATTGGTGAATTTTCTCATCAAGGTCAACAACAATGGCCTTTGACTAATGTAGGAATGGATCTTGATGGCCTTCTTAAAAACTGTTAAAGCAATATTATGGTAATTAGTATCTAATAAGTATTAAATATCAACTATAAAGAAAGTTAGAGGATAGGAGAGTGAGATTACCTAAAGCATATGGGTTGATCTTGAATATGTCACCAAACATCAAGTTAATGCAGTGAGCAGCACATGGAGTCCAGTGAATGTGTGGGTACACACCCATCATCATGTTTCCCGCCTTAAAATTCTCATTAGCATTGTCGATGACAACTTGTACAACATTTTCCAACCCGATTCTTTTAATAGTGCTCTCAAATAAGTTGAACATTTTGGTAGAATCAGTAGATTCATTGCTAGCATCAACAAAATTGAGGAATACACCACTAATTGGAGAATTCACCAAAATATTAATGATCATTTTACCGTTTTGTGTCGTCAATCATAATGGAACATCCAAACTTTGTCCATTGCACTCTATGCCCATCAATAATTTTGTCTACTTTCTCTACCTCCTTTTTAATATGAGTAACTCTTACTTCAGGGAAAGTAGGAGGCTTCATTCCGGGGCCATGTTGTCCTATTGCCTCAATAAATTTGTCAAATGATTTGGGATTAATACAATTAAAAGGGAGCCCCGCATCGTACATGCACAATGCAAAAGCACTTGTCGCACGCTCCCTTAGAATTTTCTTGGTTTCATCAAAACCCGCTCCCTTTTGTTGTGATTTTTGAGAAAAATAGAGATTAAGAGGGCCTTTCGTCACATTCCGCCCCGTGGATGATGCACTTCCACTAGAAGTCATCTTTTGAGATTTTGAGGGAGACTTCATTTCATCATATTCATCGATATCATCATCATAATCAACAGTAATCACGGGTTCTTCTTGCTGCCTCATTTGATATTTTGGATTATTCGCCATTTTATTTTCCACATACACCCTTATTTCTTCTCTAGCTTCGGGCGGACAACTTGGACATTGTTTTACATTTCTGTTTCCACCCATCAAATGTTGCTTGTGTCAAGTAATTTCACCATTATAAGTAACTTTACAAAACATACAAATAACTAAATCTTTTGTTGGTCCTTGCATACCACAATTTCATCCAATGTCCTTTTTGCTATGATCAGATGCCATTGAAATCACACTATCCATGGACAAATTAATATTATATTAATTAGTATAAAACTCAATTGTATGGGGCAAAAATTAATAAAGAAGGATTACAATTTTTTTTAAAAAAATATAGGCAGAAGTGTTGCAGTCCACTGCTCTAGAGTCCAGTGAATAAGAACTAAAAACAGAGTAACAAAACAGAGAAGAAGAGAAGAACTGAAGAAGGAAAAAAAAAAGAAGCTACTGGGTGGGTCGCTGGAACTGGAGAAGAAGAAAGAAGAAGGAAGAAAGAAGAAAGAAGAAATTACCTGGGGGGTCGAACTGGGTCGCTGGCCTCACTGCAATGGAGAAAAAAAATTGGAGAAGAATCGCTGGAGCTGCTACTGGTGAAAGAGTCGGGCAAAAGGTTTTTCCAAATAAACCCTAGGAGTTCTTTTTAATAATTAAAATCAGGGGTATTTTTTTAAAAAATAAATAAATCAAAAGGCGTCGCCTATGGCGCCTCGCCTCGCCCGTCGCCTCTCGCCTTTCTATCGCCTATCGTCGCCATTTCAATCTGTGGCTCCCCACGACCCTAATAGGCGAGAACGCCTCGCCTCACCATTCCCCAAAGGCGCGAAGGCGAGCGCCTTTGATAACACTGATCAGGAGATGAGAACATCCAATGGAACCGGTCCGAGTGGGTTGAAAGCTCAAGACACTGTATGCACAGGATGATGGTAAGCAGAGTTGCTTTGATATGGTTGAACAAAATGATAAGAGAGGCATCATAAATAAGTGGGAGAAGCTTCAAGTCTTGGAAAGGAAGAGATCTTGCTACGTATTTATACTTTTCTCTGAAGTTCAATATATACGGTAGGTTTATATCAATGCTTGCAGTTAATGGAGTGGCCAGAGCAGTAATCATCCTCCCTGGGAACAGCTCTAATGAGGGATGGATGGAACTTTCAGCAAAAATAGAGGAATTTATACAACTGCTCAGACTCCATTAAATGCTCTGAGAAATATCAAACCCAGATAAAAAGATCTTAACAGAAGCAGATGCACCTAAGGATCAAGAGATACAGAGGTTTGTGGGTGGGGTGGGGGGACAATGCTCTAGAACCACATGTGATAGGTTGATATCAAGCTGAAAGGACCTTCAATAGATATCCCTCGATTGGTAGAAGTAGCCGATGGCAATCGAATTTTCTCATTGCCGATTTGGGTTGAAGCCCTGGCCAGATATAGAATGGTCAATGAGTTCGAGCTCAATCTTCGAGGCGACAACAAGAAGAGGAGAACACAAAGACAGTCTGAACCTTTCTTGAAAGGGAAAGAAACATAGCATGGAAATGTCAATTTGAGTTTTGGGAAATACCCTTTGGACTTTGGGAGGGTTGATGATAAAGAACCATGGAATAAAGGGGGAAACTGGACACATGGCAGTGGACCACTGGACCTCCTCTGTGGGTCCAAAAGAGACACCTGGAAAAAATGGACTAGGCCTCTTGGTGGATCACTGCTTTTCAATTTTCATCACTTGTAGAAAAGAACTCTTGTGGGACTTCCATTCAGCCCAATAAGAAAAGGCCCATAGAGTTGAGCAAATCAGAGCCTTTTTACAGGCAAGCTTTACTCTGAACAAAGATAACTGGATGCTACCAGTTCCATGGCAGAAAACACAAGGAGGAGAGAACTTTGTCATGCATGGAGAACCAACTGCAGTCAATATGTGCTCCCGCTACCCCTTCGTAACTCCAGGGGGGGGGGGAGGATTTCACGAGTGGTAGCAACTTTATGGAAATTTTAGAATGGGATGAAAGAAGTCACCAGGATGAAGATCCAGTACAGGAGATGAACTATAGCGACGTAGGTACACTTCAAGTGGATTAGTCGGTTAGCATAGGGGAAGCAGAGGAGCACTTTATGGATTCATTCAAACGTCACTAAACTAGACAAGAAGTTTGGAGCTACTTTCGAAGGTTGCGAAGAAATAGCTTATGAATTACTCTACAAAATTGATTAGAGAGGAGGATTAATGGAACAGAATAAAAAAGGAAAAGGGAAGCAACCTACAAATAGTAATCCCAAAGGAGGTAAGAAATCTAGCTTTTGATGTGAAATTCAAAAATGGGGAACCAAGGGGAAGAGGGAAAATAACAATTGCGATTAACTCGTGAATATTAAAAAAAATCATGGAATGTAAAGGGGTTGAATGGGGCCTTAATCAGGAATCTATTACTTCAATGGGGGCCTGATATTTGTGTGTTAGTGGAGACAAAATTAACAAGAAAGGAGTCTAGTTACTACTATCAAATATGGCATAATAGATGGCTGGGGAAGTGCACGTGGATGGTATTGGAAGAAGTGGAGTGATAGTAGTACTGTGAGATGAGAAGAATTGTAGGGGAGAATTGGTAGATAGTAGGGATCAGATGATCACTTGTAAATTTGAAGGCATCAATCATGAAGTAACTTGGCATTTAAGTGCCATGTATGCTGAGTGTGATAGAGTGAAAGGGAGGAACTCTGGTGGGAATTAGCAGCGATCAGAAGCCAATTTGAAAGTCCATGGGTGGTTGTGTGGAGATTCCAATATCAGCAGATATCAAGAAGATAGAACTAATGGTCAGAGAATTTCTGGAACAATGTCTGACTTCTCAGATTGGATTAATGACATGGAACTTGCAGATTATCCTTTATTTCTAGGATCTTTCACTTGGAGGAGTGACAATGATGG
>DF363749.1:1399-27347 GCA_000787875.1 Solanum virginianum | reverse complement strand
AAGAGGAAGAGGAAGAGGAAGAGGAAGAGGAAGAGGAAGAGGAAGAGGAAGAGGAAGAGGAAGAAGAAGAAGAAGAAGAAGAAGAAGAAGAAGAAAAGAAAGTTTAGTTCATTGTTGGATTGGTGTAGCCTTGTTGGAAACAAAAATGCAGGATCACTAAGTTCTGTAGGATCATTGTTGATTTCATTAATGTTTGATTCATTACTAAAACATAGTTCCCAATCTGAGAGTTGTACGATCACCCAATATCTATTGTGCCTTTAATAGATTCGAAGGGCAAATAAGAATGAATTTCTTATTTTATTTCTCTTTGAAGATCATAACTTTTATCTCCTTTAACACTGTTAATTTGGTTTTTGTTTCTTGCATTAGTTCTAAATTTTCTTCGATTTCTTGCATTTTCATATTTACTAGAAGAAGAAGAAGAAGAAGAAGAAGAAGAAGAAGAAGTTCTAAATTTTCTTCGATTTCTTGCATTTTCATATTTACTGATCGTAATGGAAATATTTTTGCAGGGGGGTACCTAAGATGAGGACACTACGTTATCGTTCACCTGAGCTCCTATTGTCTCCATTGATCCCTCCTGTGATCCCAGTTTCCTGCCCTAGTCCCTACATTTTCCAGTGATGGTATAATAGGTCTATGTCTTGGATGTTTGGGTACCCCTGTAGAGTGGTTGTAGCTGCCATTGGATGAGTTTGGTGCAAGAAAGTGTATATTGGTGTCACTTATGTTGGAATATGGAGAACTAGTAACCCTAGGAGTTGGTAGTTTATTAGCGGCTAGAAGATTGTTGACATCCATAGATTGCTATTGTAAGTCTTCATGGCTCACCGACAAAATTTGAGCTTTGACGAAAGAATTTTGAATCACTAGCGTCATTTCTTGATTCTCTATCAAGAAATATAGTGTTAGAGAGTGGCGTTGCAGACTCATTTTGACCCAAGATGATGTGCTCATGTTGGGTACTAGTGGTGTCAAGCAGATGGGGGTTGCTCACGCAACCAATCTGTCCACTAGTATTAAGGGAATTGGGGGGGGGGGGAATGAAGTTTTTTTGGTTTGGATTCGTGGTATATTAAGTGGGTAGAGAAGATGTTGTTTGCTTTTGTCGGATATGAGATCGCATGGATCTTTTGATCATTGATATTTAAAGGAAAAAAATATATTGTGATAGAATTTATGGGAATAAAAGTAGCATCAATTATAGTTTTTAAAATTTCGATGGTATGGTTCTTCTGATTATTAATAATGCAGTGATTAATTATGAATGAACTTACATATTATTTTATATATCTGTTAGCTATTCATGTACTAGTTATTCCACCTTCTATCTTACATAAAATAATACATAGATTTTGGGTTGTGCACTATATGGATTAAACCAAAAAAAAAAAAATTAAAACCGAATAAAATTTTAATTTATATTGGTTTTTGTCTTGGTCTCGGATTAAGTATTTACATTTTTGTTGGGGTTTTCCGGTTTGGTTTTGGATTTAGAAAAATAAAAGAGAATCCAAACAAACCAATGTATATGTATGTATGTATAAAGATTATTAGTTACATATATAAGAAGAAAAAACATATTTTCCCATCTTTCAGTGAAATGGCGTAACTTAGGAAATATAAACTGAAAATCAATTTAAAAATGAGTATTTTCTATTATCATGATGCTAAAAGTCGATACCTAAAAGTCCAAAAGCTACCTACATTTTCCAATTACTGATGAGTATGAAGACTCCATGTAACTTTATATTTTTTAGCAACGTTAAGGATCTAGTGCAAACTGTAAAGTTGTTTACTAAATGAAAACAAACTCTGCCTCTCCAATAGATTTTGTCTTGCTCTTTTTTGGCTACCCAATATTATATACTTTTCTTAAAAGATACTTTTCTTTCATAACTACTAACATGTTTAATCATGCAATGCAGAGTTAAGAAGAAAAGTAAATTTTGAGAAAAGAGAGGTAGAATTTAGTGAAGAAATGTATCATCCTAGCGTAAAGAACTTAAAAAAATAAATATGTTTGTCAACCAAATGTTTGATGCCAGCTAAATCTTCTATGTGTACCACCCTGCTGTCAACCATTGAATGTAAAATCTAAATTGCAGGTTTTTACATTTTCAATAAGAATTCAGTTATTCTAGAGCATTTGAATAATGATCAACTCTCTCTAGCCTGCTCATGATTGCAACAAGTTAACAATCGAAAAGGAAGACAAGTAAGCAAGTTATGCATTACCAGGCATAATTCTACTTCCTAAAAAAGCTTTAGCTCATCATTATTCAAGTTATTTGAAACATCAATTAGTTCACCAACCTGAAAGCAGATCATGTAAGATAAGCCAAAGATAATTAACTCAGTATTAATTATCTTGCATGATCTACTTTCAGGTTGGTGAACTAAGTTACGTTGCAAATAAATAGAACAATGATGAGCTAAAGCTTTTTTTGAAAGTAGAATTATGCCTGGTAATGCATAACTTGCTTATTTGTCTTCCTTTTCAATGATTGACTTGTTGCAATCTTAATTTGTATGTGCCTAACCTGCAGGTAATGCATAATTTTGATCATGATTGTTCATAAATTTTTCAATTACTAATGAGTATGAAGACTCTATGCAACTTCAGATTTTTTTAGCAACATCAAGGATCTAGTGTAAACTGGAAAGGCGTTTACTTAATGAAAACAAACTCTGTCTCCCCAATAGATTTTTTCAAGCTCTTTTTCGACTACCCAATATTATATACCTCCCTTTTATAATTACTAATATGTTTAATCATGCAATTTAGAGTTCAGAAGAACAGTAAATTTTGAGAAAAAAGAGATATAGTTTAATGAAGAAATATATCAACCTAGTGCAAAAAACTTAAAAAAGAGAGAAGAGGTTGTTCGCTTTTGTCAAAGATGAGATCGTATGGATCTATTGATTATTGGTATTTAAAGGAACCAATCTATAGTAATAGAATTTATGGGAATAAAAATGGTATTTATTGTAGTTTTTAATATTTCTGGGATGTTGAAATTAAGAATACAAGGATTAATCACCTGAACTAATAGTATTTATTGTAGTTTTGATGTTATGATATAATAAAGGAATTAAAGAGAGAAATTGGACCATCTGACAAAAGAACATCACCATCCATGTGATGACTACATCTAGTATATAATATGGATAGAGGCCTCAATTTTTTGATAAAATATATCATAAAACAGATAACATTCTTATCATTTTGTAGTCATAGAGTTCAACAAGTCTATCAACTTGTAGAACTTTGAGGTCATTTACTAGTTGGTTAGATTTATGCAGGATAAGTGATTCTATGTCTTATTTTATGTAGGTATTAGTTATTCATATATTAGCTATTCGACTTTTTATCTTACATAAAATAATATATAGATTTGAGGTTGTACATTATATGGATTAAATCGAAAAATCAATCAAAACTGAAACAAATTTTAATTTGGATTGATTTTTTAATATGGTTTCGGATTAAGAATTTACTTTTTTCTTGTTTTTTCAATTTGGTTTCGAATTTAGAAAAATAAAAACCGAGAAAACGAAACAATCAAATTACTTTTTATATATATATATGTATATATACACACTGCATATATATTATTAATTACAAGTGTAATATTTAGGTTTGGAACTAAAGTTGGAGTGAGACCACTTTTGTCCCTTTTTAGTTATTGCCTTTAATTATGATTAAGTTAATATTTTATGTTTGGACATCTATTGATATATTAAATATTGTGTTTTAAGCTTTACTTGTGATTTATATAAGTACATTTTAAGAGATTCAGTATTATTACTACTTCTTGTATATATATTTTTTCGGCTTTCAAATATAACTTTGATTATGTTATTAATTATCGATATGATGGAATAACCGAAGAAAAAAAGCCAAAGCGAAAAGGGAAAAACCAAACAAAATTGACTTTGGTTAGAATTGGGTTACACATTCTCAATACCAAAAATTAAAAAACTGAAATCAAATAATAGAAAACCAGACCGAAAAACCAAATGCACACCCTACATATTGAAAGGGAGTCTTGGAATAACTAGTAAAGTTGTTGACATGTGATCAGGAGGTTACAGATTCAAGCCTTAAAAAAAGCCTCTGGTAGAAATGCAAAGCAAGGTCCCATACAATAGCTCCTTGCAGTCAAGCTCGTCCCCAAGCCCTCCACATAGAGAGAGTTTTAGTGCACTAGACTTGCCCACACTCCTTCATAGATTCCCTCATAACTTGTACATGTATTAGTTATGCAAATTTCTAAATTGTCAACTAAATGTTATAGTAATTTTATAAATAAATAACTATTTCCTATCTGCTTGCAAAACATCATATGTTATATGAACATTAATACATGAATAACTTGTTTCTTATGTAGCTATTGGACGCTCCCTTAGTAATCAATCCAGTATTTATAAGACCATAGAGTGCCCCAGCACATCCACATTTTTTAGTTATTACAAGAGTCTCATGTCATTCCACCCATAATGCCAGATCTTATAGTTTCATACAACAGCATTGGTCAGGGGAAGGTAGGATGTATGTAAACCTTACCCCTATCTTTGTGGGGTAGGAAGACTATTTTGACAGACCCTTAGTTCAAAAGAGAAGTTATTGAAGCATAATTGCAAGAAGATACTAACTAAATATATAGTACAATCATATATAAGAAAATCATGATGGTTTTGTTGTCTAGAAGGCTCAAATAGTTATTGTAAGCGCCAAAGGAAGTTCAAGTGAGATATAATAAGGAGAAAAAACATATTTCCCAATCTTTCAGTGAGATGCCAACACTTACGAAATCTAAACTGAGGATCAATGTAAAAATGAGCAGTTTCCCTTTTCATGATGATAAAAGTTAAGACCCGAAAGTCCAAAAATTACATACATTTTTCAATTATTGACGAGTATGAAGACTCCATGCAACTTCTGACTTTTTTAGCAACATTAAGGATCTAGTGCAAACTGCAAAGGCTTTTACTAAATGAAAACAAAACTTTGCCTCCCTAGTAGATTTTGTCTTGCTCTTTTTCGGCTATCCAATAGTATATACTTTCCTTTTTATAATTACCAATATGCTTAATATTACAATGCAGAGTTCAGATGAGAAGTAAATTTTGAAAAAAGGGAGATAGAGTTTAATTAAGAAATATATCAAGTCTAGTGTAATGAAGTTAAGAAATAAATGTACACGTCAGCCTAATGTGGAGACTATAATAGTGAAAATCAAAATTATGCAGCTATAAGGAGGTGTACTAACACTTCTAGAAATGTTCAACTGTGATGCAAGCAATGCAAGTATTTGCATCCAAACTAACATAGTGAATAGGAGATCATGTTGGAAGAAGTTGATATTCATGAAAGTCAATTTAATTCAAAAAAGGTAAGCACATAAAGAAAGAAATAAAGGTACTCACCTAAATGCAAAATCTCATTGCATAATATATACACAAAACGTCAATACATTACTATACCAGAGTCATGGATCTCAAGGACATAGTAGCCGGTTCAAGCTCTATTTTCAATGACATCATCCCTTCCTTCTTGTTTTCTCTTCTTTTGTGCTCCCAACAATATAGACCTCAGCTTCCTAGGAGACAGCTATAACAAAACAAATAAAATGGGAAAGGAAATAAAGCTTAATTTCTTAAAATAAGAAATGGGGTTTACATCGAAAGTGATAGCCCTGTATAACTATGTGTATAACTATGTGCAGATTCAATGGATTTCAACCAAAAGGAGAGTAATGCAAGAAGTAAAAAAAAATAAACAAGACCAACAACGAATAAAGTAGGAAAAGCTTGATTGTAATGAAAAGGTGAGTTAAAAAAATAATTATTAGTTAGTGCATGATAGCGCTTCTTGCTAACTTGCACCACTGATCGGGAAATGACACGAAGAAGGAAGAAGAAGGAGCTAGTACAACTTGTGACTACACATAAGGAAAAGAAAACTATAGATCTGGAGATTTCATTAGAATTGGAAGCAGCACAATGTAAGAGGGCACTGGAATAATGGCCACTCCTCTCATCGAAAAGATGGACCCCTAAAACCAATGGAATAGTAACATCATCAGTGGATCTGTGCATCATAGGGAAATAAGGACAAGAGGAACACAATGAGGATAAGGACTTAGAAAGTAGGGATATGCAGAAAAAAGTTAGAGTTAAGTGCAGAACCAAAGAAGACATGGGCAAATTTCTTTGAAACAAATAGGCTACCAGCAAAGGGAATGGGACTAAGCTATTTGGCACCGATAATAAGGAATGGTGAGAAAGTTGTGGAACTAAACAAAGATGTAGTAAATAAAGCTACAGAGGAATGACAACAAGCACTCATTATGTATGTTATTGGAGATTCACCAACCATAGCTGTTGTAGAAAGGTACATTGCTCATCAATGTAACGTAAAGTCTCATAACAATGGCTATTTCTTGGTGAAATTTGCGAATCTGGATGATTGGAATGAGATATTGTACTTCGAACCTCACATGATGAATAATAAAACAATTATAGTGAAAGTGTGGAGCCCTAAGTTTGATTTTAACAAAGAGGTGTTACAATCAGTACCTATTTGGGTGAAATACGCAAATTTACCACTTAATTGATGGAGCATGGATTCATTAAGCTGAATTAATAGTGGATTGGGCATACCTTTATATGCTGATGAATGTACCATCAAGATAGATAGAATCTCTTTTGCTAGAGTTCTAATCGAAATAGATGTGGCTAGAGAACTATCTAAGAGTCTCAAAGTGGAAGATTCAAATAGAAGGGTGTTCGAGCAGGCTATTCAGTACGAATGGGTCACATAGTATTGTGATAAATGCTTGCAGGTTGGGCACAAATGTAAGGGGAAGGAAGGGACCAGAAATCCAGGCCCTATACGAAGGCAGAATATATGGCTGAAAAAGGAGGAGGCTAACAAGAAAGGAACAGAGGAGAAGAAAGAAACAAAGGTTGGCAATCAGGCAGGCAGCCACAATTGTAACGAGCAATCTAATCAAATCCTATATGCTGCTAGTTACATGGAATGTTAGAGGACTAAATAAGTTTTATAACTGGAAGGAGTTAAAGAGGTTTATGGAGAAGAATAATGTTAGAATAATAGCTATTCTAGAATATAAAATAAAGAATGGGCTTGAAAATAGAGTTCTACAAAAAGTTGCTCTTGGTTGGAATGATGATGCAAACTATGACTACTCTGATAAGGGAAGAATTTGGGTGTTGTGGGATCCTCAGGTTGTGGAATGTGTTGTGAGAAGCAAGTCAGACCACTTCATACAGGTTAGAGTGACAGTAAAAATAGTGGAATGCAGTTTATGTTTATTGTTGTATATGGGCTGCATACAATAGCTGATAGGGCTAAAATGTGGGAAGATCTCAAAGGGCTGGAAGCTGTGGTACAAGGGCCTATGCTATGTATGGGGGACTACAATGTTATCTTGTAAGCTGAAGATAGGGAACATGATAACCCAGTACAGGCTTCTAAAACTAAGGAATTTAATGAGTTCATAATTAGTGCAAAGATGTAAGAATTAAGAACTATTCGAGGCACACAAACTTGGACAAATGGGCATACATTAGCAGGATAGATAGAGCAATCGTTAATGTAGACTGGATGTTGCAGATCCCATCCATGGAAGTTCACATACTCAGACCAAATGTGTCAGACCATTCTCCTCTCATTTTGGCACTAGACAGGACTTGCATTACTAAGGTTCAAAATTTTAGATTCTTTTATCGTGTAGCAGACTATCCAAGGTTCCTCCAGAGGGTAGAACAGGCTTGGAAAGGGAGTAATAAAGGAAGTATGAAAACTATTTGGTGGAAACTCAATCAAGTAAAAGAGGCACTAAAGGAAGTTAACAATGTTGAGTTCAAGGGAATAAAGGATAGGTTGTAGCAAATTAGAGAGCAATTTCAAGTAATTCAAGAAATAATGCAGGATCATAACTTAATACAGATGCATAGTGATCAGGAAAAGGTCCTAAGATAGCAACTAGAGAAATAGAGTTTGATAGAAGAAAGTGCTATAAAACAAAAGGCAAGGGCAAATTGGCTGAAGTTGGGTGATTCAAATACAGGGTATTTCTTTGCCCACATGAAGAACAAAATAGCTCAGAATACTATCAACAGTCTCACTATAGATAAAGGTAAAATAATACATACTCAAGGTGATATAGAGGTAGAGGCATGAGTTTCTATAAAAGGCTGTTGGGGAAGGCCTCAGTTAATCTACCAAGTGTAGACACCAAGATAATGAGAAAGGGAGGTAAGCTGGATAGAGCTCAACAGATCCAACTAGCAGCTCCAGTTACAAGGATGGAAGTGGTGAATGCACTACAAGGAACTAGTGATCGTAAAGCTCTAGGAAGGGATAGACTGAATATTGTGTTCTTCAAAAAAAAGCATGGTTAGTAGTGGGGAATAAGTCATCAATGTAGTGCTCCAATTCTTTGACACAGGACTGATGTATCAACCTATCAACTGTACAAGTGTGACTCTTATTCCCAAAGTGAAGAATCCTACTAGAATTAGTGAGTATGACCAACAATCTACAAAATCATCTCCAGGGTGATCACTACAAGATTTAAACAGGTCATGGGAACTTTGGTGGATAGTAATCAATCAGCATTTGTACCAGGAAGGAACTTGATAGATAATGTAATCCTAAGTCATGATATCATCAAAGGCTATGGAAGGAAGGGATTGTCTAGAAGATGTATGATCAAGGTGGATATGAAGAAAGTATATGATGGCTTGGAATGGTGTTTTTTGGAACAAATCTTGCATGAAATAAGAATACCTGGCAAAATGGTGTAGTGGATAATGCAGTGTGTAACTACAGTGACATATTCTATACAAATTAATGGACATAGTACCATCTTCTTTTAAGCAAGCCGAGAGTAGTGAATGTCTATGGAGACTCCATTGTCACCATACTTATTTGTGCTGGCTATGGACTATCTAACTAGGATACTAAAGAACTTACAAGAAAATCCAAATTTTGACTACCATCCATGATGCCAAAAACAAAAGATTATTCAATTAAGTTTTTCTAATGATCTCTTGTTGTTTTACCGAGGAGATGCTAAATCAATAAAGAGCTGAAATGAATGCTTTCTGATGTTCTCAAAAGCTTCAAGTTTGGTTGCAAACAGAGATAAAAGTTATGTTTATTTTGATGGGGTTAATCAACAGGAACCAGAAGATATTCTAGAAGAATTGAAATCTGAGAAAGGCCAGCTACCTTTTAGATATTTGGGATTACCACTAAGTCCCAAGAGATTGTCCATTGTCTAATGCAAGCCACTATTAGATAAGATGATGAGAAGAATCACAAGCTGGGAGACAAAATTCCTGTCATATGCTGGTAGATCATAGCTCATAAAAAGTATCTTGTATGCTATTCAAATATTTTGGTCTCAAACATTTATGCTTCCCAAGAAGATTATAAATGCTATGGAGAATATATGCAGAAGATTTCTATGGACAGGGCATATAGATATAACAAGGAAAGCACTAATTACATGAGACAGATTGTGTTGCTCTAAGGAGTGTGGTGGACTTAATTTCCCTAACATAGTTGTGTGGAATAAGGTTGTTATTGGCAAGCTACTATGGAATGTTTGTCGAAACAAGGAAAAGCTTTGGGTAATATTGATGCACAACTACTATGAGAACCAAGGTATTTGGAACATACAAGCTAAACAAGTTTCTTGGGTGGTTCAAATGACACTTAAAGTTGCTGCATATTTCCAAGATCATGGACTAAATGAAGAGATTGTAAGAAGTATGCCAAAATACTCGATAGGCAAAATGTATAAACAATTACTGGGAGCAGGGGAGAAGGTACATTAGAGTCCTATGGTTTAGAGGAATTATGGGGCTCCTAAGTGGATATTCATACTATACTTAGTAGTGAATAGACGACTTGCAACTAAAGACAGGTTGGCTAAATGGATCATGCTACAATCACTCACCTGTCCACTATGTGAAACTGACAATGAAGAGATACATCACATATTTTTTCAATGTTCATATGCAAGTGAGGTATGGAACAACATATTAACATGACAAGGAGCTAATAGAACTTCAGTAAGCTAGAACGAAGAGATCCATTGGGCAAGTCAGTACATGAAGGGGAGGAGTCTTAAGATACAGGTTTACAAGATGGCATTGGCAAGCACAGTTTATCGTATTTGGATGGAACAGAATAGAAGAATCTTCCAACAAAAGCATCAAACAATGAAAGGGCTCACTCATAACATTATTCAAGAGATATATGGAAGAGGAACTAGTCACAAAGGCATTGTAAATAGGCTTAATAGTTTAAAGATGGTTTGATTTTGTAGTTTGATGGATAAGCCGACACATCCAAGGATGGAGCTTTTTGTCCAAACCTGCTCTCATAATGTATTCACTTTAGTAAATGAAAAATACTTTTTCTTTCAACCCAGATTTCAAATGTTGTTGCTTGGATGATAAGCATCCTCTGCCTCAAACCTTGATAGTGTGCTCGAGTCATCGAAAGAGTGAAAAGATCAGAGCTCTTATGGAGGGGTAAAATAATAATAAATAATCCATATCACAAGGATGAGTTAAAAAATAAAACTTTTTTCTTTTAACCCAGATCGGAAAAGAGGATTGGTTGGATGATGATCATCCTCTACTTCAACCTTGATTATGTGTTTGAGACATCAAAAGAGTGCAAGGGTCGGAGCTCTTATGGAGAGGTAAAAGAGAAAAACCTAGATCACAATTCATAAATCGAGTAAAGAAGCAAATTAACAACTAATCAGTGTACAAAAAGGTATCCAACAAAATAGAAGCCTATATGGTCACATTCCAAAAATCATGTGCACCATCAAAGCAAAATCAGGAAGGTGGGAGCTTATATCATTGAGATCTACTCCTTTATATCCCCCAATACCAAAACCAAAAATGAATTTCATTATTAATTATCAAGTAAATAAAGAAAAAGTTCATAAGATCTACCTGATGCCGACAAAGAAGGAGATGTTGGAACCTCCATAGGATATGACATGGATGAGCATGGATTTTCCATCTAGATTATGGAAGGAATTGAGGTGAGAGGACTACAGAGAATGATAGATCTATAATGGAGGAAGAACAAGAGACATACTCTTTGTTAGGCGTTGACAGAAGGGAAGAACAGCATCGGCGGGAGGTCGAAGACTACTACAAAGAAGAAAGAAGAGTAGAAGTGTCTTACAGAAGCTATTGACCAT
Organism: Solanum virginianum; assembly: GCA_000787875.1. NCBI lineage: Eukaryota > Viridiplantae > Streptophyta > Magnoliopsida > Solanales > Solanaceae > Solanum > Solanum virginianum. Next base: position 16,074 of record DF363749.1, on the reverse strand, counting down.
GACTGTTTTTTTTTTGGATGGGGCAGTGAAAATGAAAAGTCTAGAAGGGTACCTTCCTATATATTTTCTCAATGGCTTATTGGGCTGGGTAGTTTGGTTTTGATTTGGGCCAGTTTTATTACTTCATCAATTTATTACTTAGTATTCATATTTTTAATTGTTAATTTTGAATAACTTGCGCTCAAAATTTTAACTTAAAAAAATTAGAAAAAACAACTAATCAGTGTTTGTACTGATTCTACAAAATTTTCAAGCTCAAAAAATTCATTTTTACTTGAAAATTTCTCTTCTCAATTCTTTCATACTCCATAAAGAATGCTCTTAGGCTTGTGGGTGTGTCTCTTTCTCTGAGAAAGACTGAAATTGTAGTAAATGAGAGTGTTGTGTGATGAAGCTTTGAACGTACAAACAAAGAAAAAGTAAAAGAAGACTATGTTTGTGTAGTCCCTACACTTTCCACACTCCTGTCTTTTTGACTAAAAGAGAAAATTTGAAAGATCCTAGTAGGATCTTTTTGTCTAGTACTGTTGGCAATTAAATTTTTTGACCAAATTGAGTAAAGGAAAATATCCTATAAGTAGGTGCGAGAGTTTTCTATTCGATTTGATATTTCTAAAGTTTGATTTCAAAATTTTGATAAATGGTAATTGAAAATAATTAGTACCAAATATGAATGTTTTATTCAATAAATCAAACTTCGCATTATAATTTGATAATTATTATTAAAGAAAAAAAATATACTTTTTAAAATTTATCCAATGTTTGGCATGTTAATTTTTAGGAAGTCACGTGTAGAGATTAAATCTTTACTATCAAGTTAGAATATTGTGAATATATCAGCAGAGATCAACCATAACAATTCATTAGGGTGGACGTTTACTATATCCAAAATTTTATTTCGGTAACTAAAAGAAGATAACCAAACTTTCAAAGTCTGTCCAATATAGTAATCAAACTTTATACGGTAAATTATAGAGAAATCATGTGTAGAGATTAATCTTCATTAAGATGGGACTTTAATGTCAACATATTGGATTTGTGTTAAAAAGTTCCGCATTAAAAATAAATCGTTATCTAACAAGTATGTGAAAATGCTGACATTTTAATTATTGGTCATAATTAATTTTTTTCCATTTTTGTTACTTTATTTAAAAACATAAACTTTTAATCATAAAAAAAAGCCCAATACAGTTTAGAAAGCATCAAAAACTTTATTTTCATTTTTCTCATATATATATGTGTGTGTATATATATATATATAAACACACACACACACTAGGCTTACAATACGTGCGTTGCACGTGGATCCCTAGTCTTGAAATTTATTTTATCATAAAATAGTATCCATGAAGTCTAAATGAATAATTGTAACGGATAACTAAGGCTCACGAAATATAGATTTGTAAATAATATTTCATTTGGCTTAACTAATTAGTTGCTTCAAAATTGCTTTGTTTTGAGGTTCTAGGAATTAATTCAAGAACATTGTCCTTAAGTTTCTAATGAATTCGACCTCCGGTTATTATTGTAAATGCCAATACAATTTGTTACTATTATTGTTCCACAACTTATATTTGTTTATTAATATCAACAGGAGTTAGAGACTTTACTATAGTTGTAGAGTTGTCCATAAACTCTATTCCTCGGCCACTACCACTACAAAAAAAAAACATGTTATTTGTGGGGGTTAATATTCCATGTTGCGGGAGTTAAAAATCTCCGCAATCAACTGTCATGGCAATTTTCAAAACCTACCCAATAACTTTTGCCGCTATTAGTTTGCGGAGGTTGTTTTCTTGGCTGCTGTAATATTTTAGCGGCGGTTATATATTGGGGATTTAAACCTCCACAATTCATAAAAATAAGTTTCTAATTAAAAATTGTTACGGGGGTTAAAACCCCTGCATATGTTCATTTAAAGGGGGTTAAAACCTACCCAAATTGTACAAAATTGACTAAATAACAGTAGCTCTGGTAATATTTTAGTCTCCCTTGTTACAATGATCTCATATTTTATTATTCAAATTGCTTTCTTAAGATACTATTGAACCATAAACACATTAACATAAAATAAATATAACATTAGTCTCAAAACGTACTTTAAACACAAACATTAGTGTCATCATTTATCTCAAAAACTAACGTTAAGTGCATTCATTTCAACCATTAATCATAAAGGATCTAGTAAATCCATTCAAACGATTACTATACTTAATTATCTAATACAATTGCTCGATGAAATTTTATTGGTTGTCATTTGGATTGCTTCCATCGGATGATCTTCTTGTGTTCATGGGTGAAATGGATCCACTAGCTGCATCACTTGGCTACAATATATATAAAATCAACAACAGAAATGAAATTTAAACAGCAAAAAAGAAAGTTTTGAACTTCTCTTTACCGTTAGAGGAGCTGGAGAAACAAAGATTCCAGCAAACTGTTCAGGTATTGTCCCTTCTTCATTATCATGTACGTCTTGAAAGCATTAACTAGTTGAGTATGGGCATTCATCATAAGATTGTACTTCTCTTGGCATTGTGAAGAACAAGAGCTATTATTATAACTTAAAGCATCTAAATCACTATAATGAGGTCTTGTTTGTTTGAAAGCTCTACTTTGGACAACTCCTATGTCACGCCCCGGGAGGGTACCCTTGGCGTGGCCAGCACTCAGAGACTATCCATAGCCTCCGAGAGAACCACTTGGCCTCATCGTTATATCAAACTCAATAGTGGAAGAATAACTCAATAAATAAGCATCACATATGTACATGTATCCATATAGAAATAACTCTACACTATCATAGTATCAATGAAAGTAGGTTAGATACAGAGACTCATCCAAAACCTCTACTCAAATGTCTATGAAGCCTCTACTTATCAGTCTAGAAATGTGCCATGATAGGCCATGGGCATCTTAATCAAAGATAAAAAAGTACTCAAAATAATGGCAGATGAAAGGGCTCCTCCGGGATACTAGGAGGGCTCACCAAGCTAGAGGGATGTACTGATCCGGACCTCAATGATGCACGTGCTGAAGCCCTCTATCTGTTGTCTCTGTATCATAAAATGATGTAGGCCCAAAATGGATGTCGGTACATGAAATATATTGGCATGTAAAATGGCTCAAGAAAACAAGGCTCAACTTGTTCATCTCAACTCAACACCTCGTGCTCAACTCAATGTATACACATTTGAAGTATGTCATGTTTTAAAAATATGTATATGATAAATAGACTCATTTTGAACTATCATGTTCAATCAATGTTTCTTGAGAGTTTCTCTTAACCGTCATCTTTATCCTATCACGTTAGTTAGGTGATGCACAACGAATCAACATCGTTGCAACGCCCGCCCTTAACTTGCCATAGAAAAGGGCGATCAACTTTATCTTGGATCAGTAATAAGTGTCCACTTGCGAGACAAGAACCATAAGGCTAGTTGTAATGACAATCCTATGCTTGTAATATAGTTCTGTGGGTTAAAGTAGAAGAATACTTATTCCTCGCTCGGTGCTCGATACTTCTCCCAAGGCTATAACATGCTCAACTCATCAATTAACTTGTCATCATCATCATAACTCAACTCATCATCATTTCATCATCAACTCATAACTCAACTTAATAATTATATCTATTAATACAAATGAATATCTCAGCTTAGACTCGAACGGTCATTTAGACTCATTTAATCCACTCGTCATGCAATACAATCAAGACATCATATATCATAATGTTTGTGACTCAATGCAACATACTATTCATGCTCTTGTATACTCAAGTTACTCAACTCAATGTGCATCAATCCACTCAATTCAATATGCTCAATTTACCCAACTCAATATGCTCAATTTATGCTTAAATATCCATGGAAACATGTAAATTAGGGTTCATACTATCAAAAATGAAAAGGCATGTAAACATCTCACATTTATGCTCATGAAAACATAGGAATTATCTCATGTAATGTAATGTAAAATAAGACCTCTTGATGAATACAAAGATATAGTATTAAAATAGAAAAAATTTCTCAAAAATCTCAACTCTCCTCAAACTTTGACTCAAGATAATGGAAAAGGGTGTGTCAAGAAAGGAATGCACACTTCGGTAAGCCTTACATACTTTAGAGTGTAGAATCATGAAGTATCTTGGAAGAAATTGGAAGATTTCTCAAGTTCTCCTTCAAACCCTAGCCCTTCTTTCTCACTTGAATTTCTCTTCAATGCTTTAGAGAGAATATTTCAACACCAAAGAGGCCATCGATATGTTTAGAGGCTGATTTAAGTATAAAAACGTCGACTCTAGGCTTATGAATGGTGGGAAAGAACCAAAATAACCTTCCTTAAAAAATGGTCAAAAATGGCGTACGGGCCACCTTACGACTCGTAGTGGGTCCTACGACTCGAAGGAACCTTCTCATAAACTTTTAGCCCAATTTTTTGAGTATCTGGAACTTGCTACGAGCCCACATTATAACTCGTAGCCCATGCTACGACTCGTAGAAGGTGGTCATAAAGTCTGGGGCTGAAATCTGTAGCTTTCTGACATTTTCTACGAGTTGCAGATACAAGTAATAGTCAAAATTACGACTCTTAACTGGGTCTCGTAGGTGCAACTTTGCACTGACAGTCTTCAGTAAATGGCCATAACATTTGACTTCGAACTCGGAATAAGGTGAAACCAGGTGTGATGGAAAGTTAACTCAAAGGGGTTTTATTTGGTATGTAATGGGTCATTCAGTTCTTTGTGTCCTAAAATTTATGAGCATTTAAAGTTGACCCTAGAATAATCTAATACTCAAAACTCAATTTATAGGAAAGTCTTTAACTCATCTAAGCACTAGAGGTCTTTTATGACTCTAATACACTTCCCACATATAGGAATGAGGCTTGAAACATAGGTACATATGATGGTAGAGTTATGAGGTGTCATAATATCTCACCCTTGGGATCATTCATCCTTGAATGATGAGTAACTAGAGATTTTAGGGAAGACACGAATTTACCTATGTAGTCTAACATTCAACCAGCTCTCAACTCACTCGTGCAATCAATAATGCAAGAAGTTTAGCAAGTAAATAATTAAACAATCAATATATCACATCAATCCTTACTCGGACTCTAGAACCCTATTGTACAGAGAACAAATGGAAGATTCAAGGAATAGGAAGTTCAAGAATTTGAAGGAAGAATACTTACCATCAACTCTCTCATCATCAGTAGGGTGGAATAAGTGAGGGTATTTGGCCTTCATATCCTCCCCCGCTTCCCAAGTGGCTTTTTCTACAAATTGGTTCCTCCACAATACTTTGATAGATATAATCTCTTTGTTTCTTAATTTTCAAACCTGACAATCAAGGATTTGGACAGGGATCTTATTATAACTTAGACTGTCTCTCAATCCAATATTCTCGACAGGCACTACCAACTGTGGATCTCCCAAACACTTCTTAAGCATAGAAATGTGGAAGACTAGGTGGATGGCCTCTAACTTTGGGGGGTAGTTCTAACTCATAAGCCACATTTCCCACTCTTTTTATGATTTGATAATGGCTAATGTACCTCAGACTCAACCTCCCTTTCTTTCTGAATCTCATCACACCTTTCATGGGCGATACTTTCAAATATACCCAATCATTGACCTCAAACTCTAAGTCTCTTCTTCTGACGTCTGTGTAGGATTTCTGTCAACTCTATATAGTCCTCAACCTTTATATTTTCACCTTTTTCATAGCTTGGTAAACCAAGTCCAGTCTAATCAACTCTACTTCACCTACTTCAAGCCATCCAATCATTGATCTACACCTCCTCCCATAGAGTGCCTTATATGGGGCCATTGGAATGCTTGAGCAGAAGCTATTGTTGTAGGCAAACTCTATCAAAGACAAGTGGTCATCCCAATTACCCTTAAAATCAATAATGCAAGCTCTTAACATATCTTCTAATGTCTGAATAGTATGTTATGCCTGACCATTCATCTGAGGGTGGAAAGTTGTGCTAAGGATCACCGTTGTACCCAAACCCTTCTGAAATGACTTCCAAAACTGGGCGGTGAATTGAGCTCCTCTATCTGAGATGATGGACAAAGGGACTCTATGCAACCTAACAATCTTCCGTATATATAACCGAATATAGTCCTCTGTAGTGTCAGTCGTCTTGACAGCTAAGAAGTGAGCTGAATTAGTCATCGGATCAACTATCATCCATATAGAGTCATGCTGTCTATGAGACTTCGGTAAACCAGTAACAAAGTCCACATTGATCATCTCCCATTTCCATTCTGGTATCACGATGTTCTAAGCTACTCCACATGGTTTTTGGTGTTCAACTTTAACTTATTGGCAGTTTGGACACTTAGAAACAAACTTAGCAAATGTCTCTCTTCATTCTGCTCCTCCAGCAGACTTCCATCAAGTCATGGTACATCTTAGTAGACCTTGGGTAGATGGAATATCTTGAACTGTGGGCCTCTGCCATGATCGTCCCACAAACCCCATCAACATTTGGAAAACACAATCTACCTTGACACCTCAACATTCCATCTCCCCCTTTGGTGAAAGCCAACACCTTCTGCTTATGCACATAGTCCTTCAATTGTAATAGGACTAGATCTCGATCTTGTTTCTATTTCACCTCTACTACTAGGGATGATGCAAACCAATTGTGCACATAAACTCCTCCTTCGCCTGACTCATCTAGTTGGACTCTCAGTCATGCTAGTCTATGAACCTCCTTGGCTAATTCTCTCTTCTCCTCCACATAGGTAGTACTTCCTATGGATAATCTACTAAGAGCATCAACAACCATGTTAGCTTTACATGGATGGTAGAGGATGCTCATATTGTAGTCCTTAAGCAACTCAAGCCCTCTCTTTTGCCTCAAATTAAGCTCTTTTTAGGTGAAGACATATTGCAAGCTCTTGTGGTATATGAACACATCCACATATTCCGCATATAAATAGTGGAATCATAATTTAAGAGCAAACACTACCGCTGCCAACTCTAAATCGTGAGTAGGGTAATTCTTCTCATGTACCTTAAGTTGTTTCAAAGCATAGGCAACAAGTTTCCCCTTCTACATCAATGCACATCCAGTCCTACCATCGAAGCATCACAATAGATCACAAATCCATCCGTCCTATTAGGCAAGGTCAACGTGGGTACAGTGGTTACCCTCATCTTTAGGTCTTGGAAACTTCTATCACACTCGTCATACCATTGAAACTTGACCTTCCTTTGAGTCAATTCAGTCAATGATGCGGATATGGAAGAAAAATCCTCAACAAATCTTCGAAAATAACCAACTAAACCTAGAAAACTTCTTATCTCGGTTAGTGAGGTTGGCCTTGGCCAATTCTTGACCGCCTCAATCTTTTGAGTATTCACTCGAATTCCATCTCCAGAAATCACATGGCCTAAGAAGGCCACAAATTTGAGCCAAAATTCACACTTAGAAAACTTCGCATATAACTCATTGTCTTGGAGTGTCTGCAAAGCGATCCTAAGGTGATTGGAATGCTCATCATTTCTGGAATACACCCGCATATAACTCATTGTCTTGGAGTGTTCGCAAAGCGATCCTAAGGTGATTGGTATGCTCCTCCTTATCTCTGGAGTACATCAAAATGTCATCAATAAACACAATCATGAACATGCCAAGATATTGCTAGAATACTCTGTTCATCAAATCCATAAAAGTTGCTAGTGTATTCATCAACCCAAAAGACATCACTAAGAACTCAAAGTGACCATACTGTGTTCGAAAAGCTGTCTTTGGGATGTCACATTCTCTCACTTTCAACTGATTATAGCCTGATCTGAGGTCTATCTTAGAGAAAAAGTGGCACTCTGAAGTTTGTTGAATAAGTAATCAATCCTTGGAAGGGGATACTTATTCTTAATAGTCACCTTATTCAACTGCTGGTAGTCAATGGACATCCTCAAAAAACCATCCTTCTTTCATACGAATACAACTCTACTTCACCTACTTCAAGCCATCCAATCATTGATCTACACCTCCTCCCATAGAGTGCCTTATATGGGGCCATTGGAATGCTTGAGCAGAAGCTATTGTTGTAGGCAAACTCTATCAAAGACAAGTGGTCATCCCATTCTATATGGTGGAATAGAGATAGGCTGGGTGTTAGGAAGAATATCAATCCCGATGGTGATTTCCCTATCAAGAGGGAATTCAGGTAGATCCTCAGGGAACATAGCAGAAAACGTGTTCACAATTAAACCAGACTTAAGGGAAGGGGCTCAACATCATCAAACTTGACACGCATGAATAGATACATCTTTTAGAGATCAATTTTTGGCTTTGAGGTAAGAAATAAACTTAACCTTCGGTGCAACAAAATCTCCTCTCTACTCAATTATAGGCTCATTCAAAAATTTGAATTTGACAGTTCGAGTTCGGCAATCAACAGAGGTACAGTAGGCATAAAGCCAATCCATACCAAGGATCACATCGAAATCAACCATCTCCAACTCAATCAAATCAGGAAGAGTATCCCTATGATAGATGGACACCACACAATCTCTATACATCCTCTCAGCTAGAATGAACTCACCAATAAGAGTAGAAATAGAAAATGGCTCAAGCAAACACTTTGAAAGAATCTCAAATCTGCTTGCCACATATGGCGTCACAAAAGAGCAAGTTACACCCAGATCAAGTAAAGCATAACAATAAAGGGTAAAGACTTGAAACAACTAGTACAACATTTGGTGCCATCTCCTAGTCCAGTTGATTCCCCATTGCATACAAAAGATTTATCCCACCACCTATCCCTAGTGCAACAACTCTCTGATTACCTCTTGCTGGTAGTGCTGTGATAGAAGTCTTGACCTTATTGCCCTAGATCAGACAATCCATCTGAAAGTGACCTGGGTGGCCACACTTGTAGCAAGCATTTTCTCCATCTCTACACTCTCCCAAATGCATCCTGCCACTTTTCCCTCAAGGTGGTTTCCCTTTATAGCCAAGAGTCGCACTTTCTTGAGACTATGCACCCTGTGCCCTGAAGCTTGGCTAACCTTGGGACCTCTGATGGCTAGGAGTTAGTGCACTAGCTGAAGATGGTTCATAGCTAGAAGACCTGTTCTGGAAATAGGACTTATCTCCTTTATTCTGCTTACTCTGACTGAACTCAGGCCCTGCTGACCTGGCCATCTTACTAGGATGCTCCTCTCTATCTTTGTTCTTATCCTCCTCAGTCTGTTGTGCATAGACCATCATCCTGGAAATGTCCATACCCTGGATCAACAACGTCACCTTACACTCTCTCTTCACGTATTTACCCAACCCAGATACAAATTTCCTCATCTTCGCCCTCATATTCGAAACCACCTCCCGTGCATACCTGGACAGCTAAATGAATTTTAGGCTATACTCTTTTATCGTCATCCTCTCTTATTTCAGATTCAAAAACTCCTTGACCTTTGCCTCTCTTAACTCTTAAGGAAAGAAGTGATCGAGAAAAGTACTGTCGAAGTCATCCCATGTAGTAAACTCAACATCTTCAGCTCGACTTTACTCCCACTGGTTGTACCAAACATTGACCACGTCTTTGAGTTGGTAGGCAGCAAGATCAACTCATTTAGTCTTAGTGGCATGCATAGCTTTCTGCACCTTCCACATCTCATCAATGAAATTCTGCAAATCCTTCTCAACATTAGACCCAGTATAGACCAGTGGGTTCATCCTTAGAAAACCTCTTAGTCTAGAAGCAGTCGTGGGCTCATGAGAACTAGAGCTAGGGGCTGGTGCACCCTAATTCCCACTCTAAGTAGCTATTAACTGGGTAAGCATAGCTATGGCTCCTCGAAATTCAGCCTCTGAAATAGGAGCATGTGGAGCAGTAGGTGTCACAGAAACACTAGTTGTCCTGGGCCATCAACCTCGGCCCTCGTTTCCATTTGACGAGGCACCTCTGAAGTAGGATTCTCGACAGTGCTAGCTGAGGCATTCCTCTGGGTTACTACAAGTCTTGGAGGCATGATTTGCAATCGCATAACACACGAGTCAAAAAAGAAATTTATAGAGTTTTCAACTCTATTGCACGAACTAAGATCATAAGAAAGAGTAACAGTTCCTAATGTCCTATAGCTTTCTATTTATTAAATGTGGTGCACAAAACACACATAAAAACAAGATTCTACTAGACATGATTTTCATAGACTCCCTAGGACCCTTGAACTCTGTGCTCTGATACCAAGTTTGTTACACCCCGAGAGGGTACCCTTGGCGTGGCCGACAACTCAGAGACTATTGCTAGCCTCTGAGAGAACCACTTGGACTCATTGTCACATCAAACTCAATAATAGAAGAATAACTCAATAAATAAGCATCATATATGTATATGTATCCATATAGAAACAACTCTTCTTTATCATAGTATCAATGAAAGTAGATTAGATACAGAGACTCATCCAAAACCTCCACTTAACTGTCTTTGAAGCCTCTACTTATCAGTCTAGAAATGTGCCATAACAGGCCATGGACACCTTGATCAAAGAAATAAAAGTACTCAAAATAATGAAAGATAAAAGGGCCCCTCCGGGATACTAGGAGGGCTCACCAAGCTCGAGGGATGTATTGATCCGGACCTTAACGATATGCATGTTGAAACCCTCTATCTGCTGTATCTACATCATGAAACGAAGCAGGCCCAAAATGGACGTTAGTACATGGAATATACTGCTATGTAAACTGGCTCAAGAAAATAAGGATCAACTTAGTCATCTCAACTCAACAACTCGTGCTCAACTCAATGTATGCACATTTGAAGTAAGTCATGCTTTAAAAATATGTATATGATAAATAGACTCATTTTGAAATATCATGCTCAATCAATGTTGCTTCGGGGTTTCTCTTAACCGACATCCTTATCCCACCACCTTAAGTTAGGTGATGCACAATGAAGCAGCATCGTTGCCACGCCCGCCCTTAACTTGCCACTACAAAGGGTGATCAACTCTCTCTTGGATCCGCAATAAGTGTCCATTTGTGCTAACAAGAGCTATCAGGCTAGCTGTAACAACTATCCTACGCTTACAACGTAGTTCTGTGGGTTAAAGTAGAAGTATACTCACTCCCCGCTTGGTGTTTAGTACTTCTTCTAAGGCTAAAACATGCTCAACTCATCAATTAACTCATCGTCATCATCATAACTCAACACATCATCATTTCATCATCAACTCATAACTCAACTCAATAATTAAATCTATCAATACAAATGATTAGCTTGGTCTAAACTCCAATGGCCATTTAGACTCATTTAATCAACTCATCAAGCAATACAATCAAGACATCATGTATCATAACGTATGTGACTCAATGCAATATATTCCTCGTGCTCATGTATACTCAAGTTACTAAACTCAATGTGCATCAATCCACTTAAATGCTCAATTTACCTAACTCAATATGCTCAATTTATGCATAAAATTCCATGGAAACATGTAAGTTAGGGTTCATACTATCGAGAATGAAAAGGCATGTAAACATCTCACATTCATGCTCATGAATACATAGGAATTGTCTCATGTAATGTAATGTAAAACAATACCTCTTGATGAATACAAAGATATAGTATTAAAATAGAAGAAACTTCTCAAAAATCTCAACTCTCCTCAAATTTTGACTCAAGATAATGGAAAAGGGTGTGCGAAGAAAGGAATCCACACTTTGGTAAGCCTTACATACCTGGGAGTGTAGAATCTTGAAGTATCATGGAAGAAATTGGAAGATTTCTCAAGTTTTATCTTAAAGTATCTTGGAAGAAATTGGAAGATTTCTCAAGTTCTCCTTCAAACCCTAGCCCATCTTCCTCTCTTGAATTTTGTTTCAATGCCTTAGAGAGAATATTTCAACACCAAAGAGGCCATCTGATATATTTTGGGGTTGATTTAGATATAAAAACATCGACCCTAGGCTTAGGAATATTGGGAAAGGACCAAAATAACCTTCCTTAAAAGTGGTCAAAAGTGGCCTACGGGCCACCTTACGACTCTTAGTGGGTCTTACGACTTGTAGGAACCCTCTTGTAAACTTTTTGCCCAATGATTTGAGTCTCTGGAATTTGCTACGAGCCCACACTACAACTTGTAGGCCATGCTATGACTCGTGGAAGGTGGTCGTAAACTTTGGGGCTGAAATCTGCAGCTTTTTGACGTTTTCTACGAGTTGCAAATACGGGTCATAGTCCAAATTAAGATTCTTAACTGGGTCTCATAGGTGCAACTCTGCACTGATAGTCTTTAGTAAAATGGCCATACGTTTTGAGTACGAACTCGGAATAAGGTGAAACCAGTTGCATTGGAAAGCTATCTCAAAGGGCTTTCATTTGGTATGTCGTTGGACATCCAGTTCTTTGTGAGCTAAAAGTTATGAGCATTTAAAGTTAATCCTAGCACAATCTAACACTCAAAACTCAATTTATAAGAAAGTCTTTAACTCGTCTAAGTACTAGAGGTCTTTTGTGACTCTAATACACTTCCCACATATAGGAATGAGGCTTGACACATAGGTAGATATGAGGGTAGAGTTATGAGGTGTCACATCCTAATCCTAAGCATCTTACTCATCCAGGATGCTCTTTACCTAACACCTTACCATACTCATCTATGATGCTTTGAGTCATAGCTAGCTCAATTTTTTCCTGAATACAACAAACCTAAAAAATTTGATATTTTGGCACATAACTGTTCCTGTATCCACCAAAGTTATTGGAACAACTCCTTAACTTTTCTTACGAAACCCCCCACAAAGATTCTTGAAATTCCTGTTATGAAAAAAATAAAGTAAAGTAGGTAAAATGGAACAATTCTTGTATTTAAACAGAAAGGAACAATTCAAGCTTTGGGAAACCAGGAAGCTTTTCAAAGAAGCAGTAGATACTTTCATCACCGACTTTTGCTTCAAATGTAGACTTACTATACCATTGTCTATCTCCTTGTTGGCTCTTCTATTAGATTAATTAACATAACAGGTGGTAACCTCAAAGCATTCAGCTTCAACTATAACAATGAAAATAGTTACTCTAGTCAAATAAAACACTTCGTCGAAGATTCAATACAAACCAATTTAATTGTTCAACCTTTTCTTGCAGATTTATGAGTTCTGTTTCACTTAATTTCAGCCAAGTAGAGTATAACTAAGGCAGGTATTAGTTATATGTTTATGAAGGCAATCAAAACGAAAGGGTGATCTGTTGATGTCACGACCCAACCCCGTGAGCCGTGACTAGAGCCCGATTGGGGCACCCAGACACTGCTATTAACCAAATCCCAACTATAATGGCACCCGAATTTATAGAAAATTCGGCAGAGTTTCCTACAGAAACACCCAGCAAATAGTAAAAATATATATAAATATACGCAGGCTGACAAGGTCACCGCTGCTGTTAAACTGCCCAACATACATAGCATAAGTTGCAGAACACCTAGCAAACAATACCAATATATATAAATATATGCGGGCCAGCAAGGTCACCATTGCGGTTAAACCGCCCAACATACATAGTATAAGTACATACTATACAAACTGACATGTCCCACACTCACAGGCATCCACAGACCTCTATACAAAAAGACTGCATCAAAGGACGGGACAGTGCCCCATCATACCCTCAAATGTACAAAATACAAAATAGTAGAACAAGTATATATACCCAGACTCTACTCCGAAGCAAGGGAGCACTTTAAGCAGCAATCAGAATCCTAAGCTGGAGGATCTCTCTTATATGCATCCGAACCTGCGAGCATGAAACGCAGCCCCTGAAGAAAGGGGGTCAGTACTGAATATCAAACGTCATATATCCAAGACATCAAACATCATACAACAGACAAGTGAGCCAGGGAAGACCGCTGCACTCACAAATTTAAATACAGAAATGGCATAATTCAGATGGGTGAGCCAGGGAAGACCGCTGCACTCACGTGAGCCAGGGAAGGCCATTGCGCTCACAAGCCGCACTACCAATTAGTGAGCCAGGGAAGACCGCTATACTCATAGTGGGCCAGGAAAGACCGCTGCACTCACAGTGGGCCAGGGAAGACCATTGCACCTATAGGTTAAAATACCGATAAGTGAGCCAGGGAAGACGTTGCACTCACAGGTCGTAGTCCAACATATCAAACAGACCAATCGCAACATAATGCCAAACACAACATGATGTCACCCATAACATGATGCCAAAGATAATATAACGCCGAACATAACACGATGCCAAATACAACATGATGCCGAAGGTAAGTAGAATATCCAAATTCGAACTTAACATATTATTTGTTCTAAATTCTTTCAGGATTGCCAAATTTCAAGAAAGAGATGTCGTGGGTCCTATGGCCGGTGGAACCCCGGACGAGCTTTATTTTTAGAAGAACACACTTGGTCAAATTTTATAAATTACTAGGACACGTCTCCAAAATAGCTTTTTGGCAAGAAACATAATTCTCTATATTTTATCTCATTTTATTATTATTATTATTTATTTTTATTTATTTTCAAAGATTTAGGACACATATTGTTTCAAACTTATCAATTTTCTACCATTTACAAACTTGAGTATCGAACTTATCAACTTATAAACTCATTAAACTTCATAAGTTATAAGCTTTGAGTATCCAACCTTCTCCTCTTACAACTTTAATACCACATCTTACTTATGTTAT
>DF363750.1:41080-56091 GCA_000787875.1 Solanum virginianum | reverse complement strand
TTGGGCTGCAAATATAGCCCACTTATAGTAGTAAAACATGGGCCAAAGATATCTCCTTAACTCGAACTTTATTTATAATCGGAATTGGACAATTTTGAAGTCGAGCCTCGTCCCCGTTTAACTCGCAAGTTCAAGTTAACCAAGTAGTTGACTCACCTGCTAGCTTCCTAAGTCCTACAAGCACCTCAATTGTTTTCCTTTGTTTAGGGTCTTAGTCCCCTTAACTCAATGTAAAACACGTATATATGCAACTTTCTTAAACTTTAGATACATATGTCGCCCTTTAACGCGAAATGCAAACACTTTTAAAATTGGCACTAATTTGAAAGTCCATATCATGTTTCATATGTATAGTACAAATACTTATAGTGTGTGTGTGGGGTGTTACATTATATATTTCTCGAACATGAAATATGTTAATTCATAATCTAACACACTTCTCTATTTTCTCTATGGATAGAATTTTTTGAAATTCAGCTTTCTCAAGTTTGGTTGTAAATGACACATTTATATCGTATGAATATTTGAAACAAATAATAAAGTAATATATTAAAATTATTTACTAAAAAAATATGTGAACTTATATTGGGCCCGTATCATGGGCCTTAAATTATCTAATTTATATAGAAATGTGGATGAGTGGAGAACCAAGGGCAAAAGAGATATTAAGCCAATATACAAGGGCAAAATTGTAATTCTACTAATAAAATGTATTAGCCAACATAATTTTTTTTTTTGGGGTATATGTGCACTCATGTTCTAGACTCTAGAGTCTTCATCTCTTTTACTCTAGAAGTATACATAATAATGAATAACTAAAATAAAAAGTAAAAAATGATAATTAGAGATAGCATCCGTCTTATATATATGGAAGACCTTGAAAATCGACGTAATTTCTTCATTAGTCAATTTTGACAAATAATGTGTGAATACGTGGATCCCATTTAAAGAAAAAGAAAGTCTACAAGAGAAAAAGAAAAAGTTAAAGTCAAAAAGAGAAAAAAAAAGTTAAAAGTAAAAAAGAAAAAGGAAAAGAAAAAAAGGGTAAATATGCGGGGTCGGAAAAATACGTGGGGCCAAGAAAATGTGGGGTTGAATTTAATTTAAAAGACACGACGAATTAAATTGTATCAATTAATGAGCTTCTTGAAAATTAACTAAGTAAAATAATTAATTCAATTATCAACTACTTAATTTTGAATAATTCACAACTAAAATTTTAATTTTAACACGTGATAAATATGAACCTAAATTATTTTTTTCCATCTTTTTAAAAGGAGAGGCCTCGAAATCGGATGAATAGATTTTTCCTCAGCCAGGTTTTGCAAATAATGAACTTAATCTAGAAAGCTTGATTTTAACGTGTAACAAATATGAATATAAACTAATATTTTCTCGCTTTTTTGAATGGGGAGGCCTCGTCATCCGAAAGATAGATTCGTCATTGGCCAGGTTTAGCAAATGATGAACTTAAACTAGAAAACTTGAATTTTAACATGTAACAAATATGAATATAAACATAACTTTTTCTGTCTTTTTGAATGGAGAAGCCTCGAAATTTGACGAATAAATTTGTCATTGGCCAAGTTGTAACGACCTGACCTAACACTGTGAAGTATTGTCCGCTCTTGGGCGTAGCCCATCATGGATTTGTTCCTTTGGGCTCACCCCAAAAGGCGTCTCACAGTATATAGACCAGTCTTTTACTTATATACCAAACATCTCTCCGTTGTTTCACCGATGTGGGACATCTCATCTCAAGATGGATTGTTACATACACCCCCTCTATGGACTCAGCGTCCTGTTGAGGTTTGCCCCACCGCATGGGATTCGCCTAGACTCAGCACTAAGGTTTGCCCCGCCTCACCGGGATTCACCTAAACTGAGTTGAACTCTAGCCCCATATCGACAAGGTTGACACAGGAGTGGCTATGATACCATCTGTAATGACCTGGCCCAACACTGTGAAGTATTGTCTGCTCTTGGGCCTAGCCCATTACGGATTTGTCCCTTTGGGCTTATCCCAAAAGGCGCCTCACAGTATATAGACCAATCATTTACTTATATACCCAATATCTCTCCTATATTTTGCTGATATGGGACATCTCATCTCAAGATGGGTTGTTACACAAGTTTAGCAAATAATATAAAACTAATACAACAAGAGTTCTTAACGATATTCATTATTAATGGAAAATTAGTAATTAAAAGACATGTCAACAAGGATCATCAAATAAAATAAAAATAAATAACATGAACTAATATAGAACTCAACGTGAAAACAAATCAACAATTATAGATCAAAGAGCTGCCCAAAATTAATTTACGATTACCAGAGATATCCAAGACAAGCACTGATTTAATACTAAAATTATCAACATCTAAAAATTATATTATAAAATAATGAATACAACAAACAAACTATAAACATAACAAAATCTTCCAAATACCAAGTTCAATACTAGCAGTGAACTAAATCAACAAGAAATGGTAAAATAGTTTAGAAATCTATACCAGAAATTGATGAAAACTAGTGGAGCTCATCGGAGTTTAGCATTTTCAAAAACATGATGGTTCGCTGGAGTCTGGTTGCTTCCAAGTTCATTTGGTGGCTGTTTCAAGCTGATTCACCAGAGAAAATGGAGGTGTTTTCGGTGGTTTTTGAGGTCAAAATAGGGCTTATTCATGGTGATTTTCATGATGATTTTGCAGCTGTTTTGGGGTCATTTTTGTGTCGTTTTGGCAGCTGATTTGGCTTTATTTGGTGGCGTTTTGTTGGTGCATATGTGCTACTATGGGGTGTGGTTTTTAGTGGGTTTTTGTGGGCTGTTATTTGGTCGCGATTTGAGGACTGATTTGGGTGTTGAAATGGTGGTGTTTGATGTGAGGGAGAGTGGTGGCGTGGTGGTTTGAAGGAAGAGATGGGAGAGAGTTGGGGGGGGGGTACGAAGGGTCTATGAATGATGGAAAATAGAGTTGAGGAGGAAAGGGAGAAAAGAGAGAAATGGAGTTGAAGAAATAGAAGTGTAAGGAGAGGCGGCTAGGTCTTGGAGAAAGGGAAAATGAAATTGAAAATTAGGTTAAGGGTATGGGAGAATAAATATAGAAAGAAAAAATGGTTTGATCTCAATCGTAGGATTGAACGGTTGAGATTGAATCTTGAATGAAGTGGGTAGGATCTGAACAAAAAAATGAGTATCCGAATTGAATAAAAATAAATTGAGTTGGGCCTTTAATTGAACCACAAACTGACTAAAATCTTTAAGAATAGTTATAAAAATTAATCTGAAATTGTCCAAAAATGTATTTTAAACTATTTAAAAATTCAACATAAAAAGTGTGAATTTTTAGAAGTGTTGGACCAAAATTGGGTGTCAACACTTCCCATGGGCCCTCAACTGTCTAGAAGCATACGCAATCACTTTTTCTTTTGCATCAATACACCACCTAAACCAACTGTTGAAGCATCACAATTCACCGTAAAGTCCACACCTGCCTCAGGTAGTGTCAAAATAGGAGCTAAAGTCCATAAAGTCATGAGCTTTTAGAAGCTCGTCTCACACTCATCAGACCAATGGAAGACTACATTCTTCTAAGTTGAGTTAATCTGGTCAATAGGGGTGCAATGGGAAAAAAATCCTAAATAAACCACCGATAATACCCAGCTAACCCCACAAAATTATGAATCTCGGTAGCTGAAGTAGGCCTTGTCCAACCTTTACCTACCTCAACCTTAGTCAGGTCCACTCAAATCCCCTCCTTGGACACCGTATGTCCCAAGAATACCACTGAATTAAGACAGAACTCACACGTAGAGAATTTTACATGTAACTTTTCCTTCCACGACCTTTGTAGCAATATCCTCAAGTGACGAACATGGTCAGCCTCAGTCTTGGAATACACCAAGATGTCATCAATGAATATTATCACAAAAGAATTCAAGTACGAACGAAACACCATGTTTATCAACTTCATGAACATTGCAGGGGCATTAGTCAATCCTAAGGACATCACCAGGAACTCATAGGGCCATAACTAGTTCAAAAAGTTGTCTTAGGTATGTCTAATGCTTTAATTAGCTGATGATAAGCAGACCTCAAGTCAATCTTAGAGAACAAAGTTGTTGCCTGAAGCTAATCAAACAAGTCAGCAATACGAAGAAGAGGATATTTATTCTTGATAGTCACTTTGTACAACTGTCTGTAATGAATAAACATCCTCATTGCCCCATCTTTCTTCTTTACAAAAAAGATTAGAGCACCCCAAAGTGACACGCTACGACAAATAAACCCTTTGCTTAAATTTTTTTGAAGTTACTCCTTTAATTTTTTCAACTCAGCTGGAGCTATTCGATATGGAGGAATAGAGATAGTCTTTGTGCCCAACTCTAGATCAATAGGAAAGTCAATATCCCTATCGGCAATAGCAAGGTCAATATCCCTATCAGGAGGAACACTTGGAAGATCAAAAGGAAACACATCAACAAACTCCTGAACTACAAAATGGACTCCATATAAAGTGATTCAACATTAGTGTCCCGAATAAAAGCCAAGTAAAATAAGCACCCCCTATCAATAAATTTCTGAGCATGGATGTAAGAGATAACTTTACTAGGATAAGAACCACTAGTACTCTTCCACTCAATTTTTGATACCCCAAACATGCTAAGGTCACAGTCTTAGCATATCAATCTAAAGTGGTATGAAATGGAGAAAGCCAATCCATCCCTAGATAACATCAAAGTTTATTATCTCTAGAACAATAATATCTTCCCAAGTATCATACCCAGCCAGAGAAACAAGACATGAGTGATATACTCGATCCATCACTAAAGGCTAACCTACTGGTGTGGAAACATGAATAGATATGGACGTACAATAACATAACAAGTCGAATCTAGATAAAAAGTAGATGGACACATAAAAGCAGGTATATCCAGGATCAAGCAATACAAACACAAATTGATGACAAATCGGGATAATACCTGTGATGACTACATCAAAAGCCTCTGCCTCGGGCCTCCCTAAAAATACATAACACTATGATCCCCTACCATCACTCGTTTGAGCAATGCCTCCATCCACACTCTACCGAACTATGGCACTACTCTCCCTTCTGTCTAAAGTGTGATCACCTCTACTTGTCTGATCTTTGCCTTACACTCTAGATGGTAGAGCCGGTGGTCTAGTCAAAATTAAAGAACTGGGATGAGTCCTTATTTTCCCCTCTGCAAGGGACCCTGTGTGATATGATTGGGATTCCCATAACCATAACAAAACCTCTGACTCTAGGACTGATATGTCGATCTTGAAGAACTACTATAACTGTTTCGCCTCATAGGTCATTGTTATAAACAATATATGTCTTTACTCATACTACAAGATCCATGATATGTCTAACAACCCTTAGATACCTGTAACAATGTATGAATTGGTTCTTGATGTTGGACTTTGTCTAAAGGAACCTCTACCTCCAGATGAGGTGTCGAAAAATTGGTAGATGCACGGGCCCTCTTGGGGTCCCCAAACTCCTCTTTCTCCATCAGCTCTGCATCCTTAGTCGCACTCATAATAGATCGAAAAGCGGCTCCCTCTTTAGATACTCTAAACACTACCTGTCAAATAGAATAGTTCAATCCTCTCACGAACTTACGAACCCACTTTGTCTCTTCTGGAACAACTGATGCAGTATGGCTAGATAACCGACAAAAATGGGTCCTATACTTAGTGACTGATAAGGCGTCCTACCTCAAACTCTGAAACCTTAAGAAACTCTCCTCCCTCATGTTTCAAGGGACAAAGAAGTCATAGAAAACACTAGAGAACATCTCTCAAGACATTGAAGGAGATATAATCGGCAAGGATCCTGAATAAGTTCTCAACCACTCTCTGCTGGCCTATGAAGCTAAAGAGTAACATATCGAACCCCATATGAATCTACTAAGCAACATCCAACAACTCTCTACAATTAGTTAGAAACTCATGAGCATCCTCTGTCTTCCCACCCTGGAATTGAGATGGGTCCATCTTCCTAAACCTCTCATAGTGGCGTTGTTCATCCTCAGTCAACGTAGCCAATGACGTACCCCGAACGTTAACTATTGGTGCAGGATTAATCTTTACTCTAGGATCTAATGGTGGCTGCTCAACCATACTGTGAACCATGGGAACCTGATGCTGCTCTAGAGTCTGAGATCCTCCTCCAATTTGAGAACCGTCCAACATACCTGTCGCATTAGCACTCGGAGCAAAACTTTCAAGTACACTCAGCACCTCTAATAAAGTATGTTGCAACAAAGGTCAGACTATATGCTCCGGAGGAATCTGATTCTCTCTAACATTAATCATATGATCTAAGGAGACCTCTCTAGCACAGTCTCTCACTAGTATGGTTCCACTAGTACGACCTCTAGCTCAAAATTTACCCTTATCCATAATTGGGGCCTCAACAACTGTATCAGGAGTTATCTCACCTCTACCACCAGCAACAGTAGCTATAGTCCTTGCATTTGTCAAAAGAACATGGGCACAACTCAGTACTAACAAAGATAACTACGCATGATGAGGGAGAATAAATAAAATGAAGTTTCCTAACAATCTTCATAGCCTCTCAAAGATAAGTACAAAAGTCTTGATACTGATCCTTGAGACTCTGCTTATACTAGGCTTGTAGCACATGAGACCTATGAACCTATGGCACTAATACCTTCTATCACGATCCAAAAATGGACGTGATGACACTCATCATATCCCACCAAGATCAGTCAGCCTAAACCCAATTATGAAGATAAAGTACAAAATTAAAATAAGATTAAAAGATTAATAATAGTCAATGGTGCACATAATAAAGCAAACTTAATTAAAATTCCCAAAACTTATGCCCAAACCTCTTAATGTATTATAATCGATCAATTCAAAAGAAAACACATGTCCCAAATGATATTGTCTCTAAAGTAGAATAAAATCATAAACAAGATTGAAAAGTCCATTGAGATGGCAAACAGCTACCTCAATCTCCACGAGAAGCCTCGAATGAGAAAGAATAGAGGGTGTCACGAAGATTCGAGCTCCTAACCTACACAAATATAGTAGCAAGGAGTAAATACCAAATACACGATACACACCAAGTGGACTACAAAACACAAAATCAAGTAATATAGAATAGGGGTATTCCTAACACTCTAATTGAACCTCCACAACTACAACCTACATAAAAATCAGTCCAACCTAATAGTTCAAAATTCACATATCGTATAGCTCAATAATATCATACCAATAATTATAGATCAACAACACAAGAATTCAAGTGTATCCATCCCAAGTTCTACAACAAGGCACTCACAAATTTATAAATGATTAAGTTGTATAATGCAATGTAATACAATAATGTCAGGTACAATAATGCATGTCTAACCTTGTGATACACACCCGTTGTCTCTCCATCTAGGACCCATGGGAGACTTTTAGTCCATACGTCTGTTGCGGCATACGACACAACCCTCAAATCATAATATTTGTCGTAGCATGCGACACAACCCTTAAATTCTAATATCTGTCACGGTGTACAATACGTCCCTCAAAATGATGCATCCTCCTTAATTCTTATTCTTTCTTGATTTACATAATAATGTCATAAAATCAATGCAAATAGGCACGTTTATACAATAATGAGGAGATGATCAATTTTAATACAATGCATAAGTCACAACAACATAGCCTTGATACAATATCAACATTAACTCAATAAGACTTTCAATATCATTTCAACACCTCACAAAAGGAAGCACGAGATTCTATATACTTAATAAAAGTTGAGAAATTCACTTGTGTTAATAGTTACACACTCACTGCTGAACTTGAGCCTTCCCCTTTCGTTAGGCTTCCAAATCAATGCAATCTATCTAAATATTTAGTCATAATAAGATTTCAAAACTAACAACACCCACAGTATTATATGTCTAGCATAAACCCAAAAATTATTTAATTCTATTAACCAATTTCTTAATTTTAAGTCTAAGATTCCATTTTAATACCTTCAAATAACGCAAGTTTAATGGTATTTATGTAATATAATATACCTATTATTTATTTACCTGTCTTAATATGTCCAAAACTTAAATTATAATGTGATAAATATAAGAAAATGACTAACTCTAAGCAATTTATGTTTGCCGCAACCTTTGACAACAAGCCAATAGGCAAAAAAAAATGTTTCTTTTATTAGAAATTCACCAAAATCAAAATCTTTGTTCATTAACCTTATGTCACATCATGGTAATCATTACCAATTTAGTGGATACAACGAACTCTGATTGTTTATTATTTTTTTCTTTAAAAATCTTTTCAGCCCAACAATAAGAAGGTATGTACTCTTTATGCTACTGCAACGCAGTTATCACACAAATTAAAAAAATGAAGTCGAAGTTTATTTTTTGTGATTTTCTTTTCTTACCTGAAACACGCCGCATTGATGCCTCTCTAATTTTCAAGTTAATTATTTTCTTTTTTTGTTCCTCTATCTCTTAGATTATAGAGTAAAAACATATTAGACCCTACTAACTTACTTTAATATATATGCTAAGTGGTATAGACTATTTAATAAGTTATCAATTTAGTCCTTCTATTGAATTAATGATCTAAACTTACTCATAAACTAATTAATTGTAGTTATTGAATAATAAAAATGTCCATTTAAAATTCATGAGAAGGACATTTTAAGAAACCAAGAGGACTAATTCTCAAAATAACCTAAAAGGTCATTACAAAGAGAGATTGAGAATTGAGAGAATTTGTAAACTATTAAGAGAGTAGTTTCTGAATTTATGGAAAAAATGAAAAAAAAACAGAGTTATATTTATAGTATTATGAAGTTAAGGGGATATTAGTGTTATCGGAAGGAGTGTTTTAGTTGTTAGTACCCCCCACACTCTCCACCCACAATGATAAAATTATGGCTCAAAATGATTATTTAGCTGTTGATTTTTTTTCAAAAAAAATTTGACCATTATTTCGAAACAAAATGAAAGAAGAATTGGATCTATCATAACTGACAATTGGTGAAAATTTTGAAACCGATCTCTACACCTATTTTGTTAGATTATATAACCAGTTCCTTATAGGTTTAACCAAAATTGGGTCAACTAGAATAAAAATTGAATTGAATAAAAAAAAACCTTGTCATATTGCCAGTCTTAACTCTAATACCAGTTTTTTGAAAGAAAAATACAAACTAACACAAAAATATGTGGTAAAACATAATTAAAAATAATGAGATCAAGAATTTTACGTAAAAATTCTTTTAAATTAAAGAAAATTATGAACCAAGAGAATCAACTGGTACAATTATACTAAGAAATTTTTACACTAGATAGTCGTTACTACAATATTCAAACTGACTACTACACACTCAAAAGGAATAACCCTCTTTTAATTTCTCACCTTATTAAAACATCACTTATATTCTATTTTTTTCAGAGACTATTATTCTTGTATAATCTATGGTGTAACTCATTTTACTCTTGCAAGTGCGTGTTCTTACAAATGAATAAAAGTGTTTTATCTATAAAAAATTATATCCCTATTGATGTCACAGTGACATCATGAAGAACCAATATTTCAAAATTTCATAAGTTTCTTGGTGAGGTTTGATTTGATAAAAAATAATAATCTTTTGATTGTTGAGATTTGTCACCTATCTAATTCACATTTTTGACTCTCTAATTTATTTATTTTCAATCTTATAGCAAAAAGGGGCATGCATGGGATGGTCCCCTACAAAATTCACCATAGTACAGTAGGTAGCAATTTAGAATTCAAGTTTTGCCGTCACTTATTAACAAAAAAGATAGAAAATCAGTAAACAAAAAGGCTAGGTTGCATATTTAAGCATCTCAAAATTATGGATGGCAATGACCCGGGGTGATTGCGGGGTAGTACGGGTTAATATTTTTGCGGGTCGAGTATAATTTTCTTTTTAAAAAAGAATACACGGAGTGGGGTGGGTGCCAGTTAGGGTTTTCTTTTTTTAACTTCCCGTACAAAATTAGAGTAGGTTTGGTACTATTAGCATATGCTTAGTTCTCTCTCCGTCGAAATCCTAATATATGCTATTTGCATAAGCTATTTGCAGGTTTGTTCTCTCCCCATCGAAATCCATTTATAGGTTCATTCTCCTTCTCAGGCGGAATCTATTTGAAATTCAATTTCCTTCTCTGGCAAAATCCATTTTCAGGTTCATTTTCTCTCGCTCAATCTCCAGTTTTTCATAATCATTTTTTCTATTTGAAATTTGTATTTCATGATTTGGTATTAAAATTGAATCTTTTTTTATGATAATAGTGCTATTGGATCTTTCTTGATTTATATGTACTCGAAATGTGGGGTTATAGGGTATGCGTTTGATGTATTTGATGAAATTCCTATGAGAGATGTGGTTTCTTGAATTTATTTTCCTCGACATCGGTAATTGCTATTTATGTAAAATATGAGTTTACAGTTGCAAAATATTAATACTAATTTATACAAAATATTAGTTGTGTGCTTTCTGATCATGAGATTATCAAAAATATTAGTTTACAGTTGCAAAATACTAATACTACATTGTTAAAATATTTTGTTGATTTTCTTGTAGAAAATTATGGAGTTCCAAGATGAACAATATCAAATGTGTTCATCTTCTTATGTTGTCCCTATTTAGAATGATGGTCAAATACCTTCACAAGCAAATGAAGATACTAATGAAGTTGTTGAAATTGAGCAAGGAAGATTTACTTCTAAAGCTTGGCGATATTTTAAACCAGTGAAGATTGATGGTGTCCATTTTAGTGTATGTAAGTATTGTGGTGCTCGTATAAAATCAACTTAAAATTATGGGATAAAATCTATGTTTGACCATATTCGTAGATATTACATAAAACCAAGTGATTTAGAAATTGAGGATGGTTCAGGGACCACTGATGGTAGTACACCACATTACTTTGATCAAGATATATCACGCAAAGAGCTTGCTCATGCCATTATTTTTCATGAATATCCACTGTCCATTGTTGATCATGTAGGATTTAGAAAGTTTATATCTAGTCTCCAACCTTTATTCAAAATGGTGTAAAGAAACACAATCAAGAATGACATTTTGAAGATTTTTGTCAACTTGAAATCTAACATGTCCAAATTATTGGAAAAACTCACAAGTAGAATTGCAATAACAACTAATATGTGGACTTCAGACAACAACAAAAAAGGATTCATGGCTATTACAACTCATTTTATTGACGACTCATGTAGGCTTCAAAGTCATACTTCGAGGTTTGTTTATGTTCCTACTCCTCATGATAAGGATACTTTATGTGGTGATTGCTCAATTGTTTATTAGAGTGGAACCTTGAAAGAATAATATCAATAATTATAGTTGATAATTGTAACACTAACAATGTTATGATGAAAATCTTGTTAAATGAGAAACTTTGTAAAAGAAATTTGTTGATGATGGGTAAGATTTTTTATGTTGGTTGTGCTGCACATATCTTGAATTTAATTATGCAAGAAAGGCTTAAGGTGATAGGAGATAGTATTAAAAATGTGTGTGATAGTGCCTTATATTAGATAGCATCATCAAGTAGAATTTAAAGGTTTGAAGAATTTGCACGACAGTTACATGTTTTCTTTACCAAAAAGTTAGAGAATGATTGTCCAACTTGTTAAAACTCAACATTTCTAATGTTGAAAACAACGATAGAATACAAAGACGTATTTCAGAAGTTGAGTCTGACTGATGCCAATTGTCGTTGTTTTCTAATTGAAGAGCAATGGAGTGAAACATAAGATGTTTATGATAAGTTGAAGCTTTTTTTCAAATCAAATTACAGAACCATTTTCAGGAATTCAATATCCAACTTCAAGTCAATACTTTTCTAAGGTTTGTGAAGTTAAGCTCGAATTAGAAGCATGGGTTAAGAGTTTTAATCCTTTAATTAGTAATATGATAGTGGCAATATTGGTAAAGTTTAAGAAATATTGGGATGATACACATATATTCAGGGGAGTAGCTGCTATTTTTATCCAAAATACAAAATGAAGTTAGTAGAGTTCTATCTTCCACTAATTTATGGTGAAGAAGCTTCAATGAAAATTCAAAAAGTTAGAACTCACTTTCATGATCTATTTTAAGAGTATAAGAGTAGAATATTTGTTCCACATGAGTTAGTTGAAGTATCTAGTTCATATGAAGCAATTGATTTTTTAGAGAGTGGTCGAGTCTTAAGCTTTGATAGATTTGTTGCTTTGAGTAGTGCAAATACAAAGAAACGATCAGAGTTGGATATGTATTTAGAAGAATGTTTGTTGCCTCGAACTCCATCATTTGACAATTTATGTTGGCGGAAGACAAATGGATTGAAATTTCCTACTTTACTAAAGATGGCTCGTGACCTCTTAGCTATTTAGTATCTACTGTTGATCTGAGTTAGCATTTAGCACTAGTGGAAGGTTGATTAGTCCACATCGTAGTAAACCTCATCCTACTACTTTGGAAACTTTGATGTGTGCTTTCACTTGGTTATGAAATAAAATAAATGATAAATAACTTTTCAAAGACCTGTTATTTAACAATTTTTTATTTTTATTACTTTAATCACATACTTTTCTTCTTAGGTTTGATGTCAACATTGATAGAGTTTCATGTCCAATATTATTTGATGAAGAAGAAGAGCTGAATTCATATTTGGAAACATTTGCCTCTGTCCAGGACAACAATGGCTTTTAGCAAATGGTAAACAGGTTTATCCTCTGAAAATGACTATCTGTTCTTCAATTGTAGTGAAACTAAATAACAATGTCTGTAGTTTTCATTAGGCTATCCATTGATTGTTGCCAGATCTTTTTGTTTCCTGATCTTGCTAGCTTGTCCAATTAATTCCTTCATCTTTCTTTTTCTTTCAAAGTTTTATTTTTCAATGAAAGAGAAGGAAGAAGGATCACCCTTAAACTGTGAGAACAGTAAGATTGTTGGTTGCCATAACTGCGCTGGCAAGAACATAACTGAGGTGAGATCTGAGTATGCATATTGCAAAGCACTAAATTCAACTCTGAAACACATCACAAGATTGAAGCACAAGGCGTATACTTTCTTTAGGACCACTACACCAGATCATTTCAAGAATGGTGAATGAAACACTGGCAGTTATTGTAATAGAACAAGACCCTTCAAAGAAGATGAGGTTGACATGAGAGATATCGATGAAATAATATGTACAATTGAGTTGGATGAATTTGAGAAAGCACTGAGAATAAGTTTAGAAAAAACAAGTCTTTTGTTTGATTCCTTTAATGCCATTGTTTAGTGAGTTTGTTATATGAGCAAGGAAGCTTCTTGTTTGTATGGGGTTGGTGATTGGCACTATGTATGAAGATATTGTGTGTTAATATTTTCATACATTTCACTTAGTGAAATTGACATATTTAGGATTGATTGTGATTCTTTTAATTGTTTATCGAGAGTGAAACTCGAGTCCTAAAACTCGGAAACTAGCATAGGGTATTTAAAGAGTTGTTTGAAGTTGTTTCTCTGGGAATTTATGTATTTGGTGAGAAGGTAACTGAGGATTTTGATGTGGAGTTGTCATAATGAAAACAATGCAAGTAAAAGATGTTTTATTTGATTCTGCTGATTCTTTGGTGTCGAAGGAATCAAGTTCTATGAAATATGATGTATGATTGATTTAATGATGGAAACTTTGGTCATCAGTTGCGATGGAGACTTGCATCATTTTTCTTGCTGCTCTTAAGTACTCTTTTATTGCTTCTCTTCTAATTTTCATACTCATTACTCAGCTTTAGCTATTTTTTCGTTTTTGTGCACTAAACTTTTAGTGTCAAGATGAAAATTTTCTTTTGGTTAGTTTGAAATCTCAAAAGTAAATTGAAACGCCATTGCAATTTTTTGGGCACTTGCAACTTGATTTACATGCCAAAGTTTCTTTTTTTAATCCTGTTGTTGACTTGTTTCTATCATTTTTAGTAATATACCATTCTCAACTCTACTTGTTATGTTAACTTGAATGAGTGAGCTCCTTGATAAACGTTTTACTCCTTTAATTGGTTGTTGTTCGGATGCAGAACCAGCTTAAACAGGAGGAGACAAAAGAGAGAGTGTTAGGTGAAGCACCATTGTGCATTGTGTGTGCTTGTTTTTGCCTCTGTCCAGGAACTACCATAGACCACTGCTCTAGGAAGCTTTGATGCATGCTCCATTTTGCTAGTTTTAAAAGTTTTTTGTATGAAAATTTGCATAACATTTATGATTTTGATGCAATTATTTTTTTAGTTTTTGTAATCTCTATTGTGAAAGCAGATTATTATATAGCGGTGAAATCTTTATCCTTTTGTATGAAAGCAGACTATTATACTATAGAAAGTGGTGTTTTAACATTGCTGTATTACTATATTTTAATATTTAAAACATTAACAATTGGTCTTTCAACATTAACCATTGTATCAATATGTTTTAATATTTTAAAGCATGCAGAAATTGGTGTTTCAACATTAACCACTACTCATCCTTGTGGTTAACAATTGGTGTTATAAAATTGGGGATTCCAACTGGTAGTCTGCTCGTCCGTATTAGACTAATAGGAGAAAATGTTTAAAAGTTTTGTGGGTGAAGGGGGGGTTAATACGAGGCGGGACAGATAAAAAATACAATATTATGTTATGTGGGGTGGGTAAAATCCTTGCAGATTTATGCAAGTATTTCCCCGCACCCACCCCATTAACATCCTTACTCAAAGTCTATGCCGCTATCGTGAAGCCACTATCATGAAGCACAACATCTCTTGCACTAATTGAGTAGGGATCAAACCACATACCTTAGACTTAAGCAACATAGACTTTGAGTAGGGATTATTGATTATGACATTGGGTCGTGACAGATTATTGATTATGCTTCCAAACCGATGATACAAATGATGCTCTCATATATATATATATATATATATATATATATATATATATATATAT
>DF363750.1:19936-33519 GCA_000787875.1 Solanum virginianum | reverse complement strand
CTCTACCAAGATGTACCATGACTTGAGAGAAGTCTATTGGTGGAGTGGAATAAAGTGGGATATTGTTGAATTTATCTCAAAGTGCCCAAACTATTAGCAAGTGAAAGTTGAGCACCAAAGCCATGTGGATTAGCTCAGAATTTTGAGATTCTGGAATAAAAGTGGGGAGATGATCAATATGGACTTTCTTACAGGTCTACCGAGGTTGTGGAAACAACACGATTCGATATGGGTAATTGTGGATAAAATGACCAAATTGGCTCACTTTTTAGCAGTTAAGACAACTAACACTGCGGAAGAGTACGGTAGGTTGTACATCCAAGAAATTGTGAGGTTGCATGAGATTCCCTTGTCCATCATCTCGGATAGAGGAGCTCAGTTCAACTCCCAATTTTGGAGATCATTTCAGAAAGAATTTGGTACAAAAGTGAATTTGAGTATGACTTTCCATCCACATATAGATGGTCAAGCAGAATGTACCATTCAGATGTTAGAGGATATATTTAGAGCCTCTGTTCTCGATTTTAAGGGGAATTGGGATAATCACCTACCACTGATTGAATTTGCGTATAACAATAGTTATTATGCAAGCATTCAGATGGTTTCTTACTAAGTTTTGTATGGGAGGAGATGTAGATCACCAATTGGGTGGTTTAAGGTTGGAGCAGCAGAGGTGATTGGGCATGATCTTGTCCATCATCAATGGAGAAGGTCAAGGTCATTAAAGAGAGATTGAAGACTACCCAGAGTCGCCAGAAATCATACACCAATGTGAGCAGGAGGGATTTAGAGTTTGAGGTAAATATTTGGGCATATTTGAAAGTGTCGCTTATGAAAGGTGTCATGAGATTTGGGAAGCAGGGTAAATTGAGTCCACGCTATATTGGACCCTATCAGATTGTGAAGAAAATTGGAAAGGTCACTTATGAATTTGTGTTGTCTTCCAAGTTAGAAGGAATCCATATAGTATTTCATGTGGCAATGTTGAAGAAATGTTTGGGAGATCCTAACTTGGTAATCTCTGTGGAGAGCATTGGAGTGATAGATAGTTTGACCTATGAAGAAATTTTGGTCTAAATCCTTGATTGTCAAATCCATAAGTTGAGAACTAAGGAGATAGCTTTAGTCAAGGTCTTGTGGAGAAATCAATTCATTGAGGAAGCTACATGGGAAGTTGAGGAAGAGATGAAAGTGACATATTCGCACTTATTTGTGCCAAACGATGAGAATGTTGAAGGTAAATTTTCTTATCCTTAACTAAATTGATTGTCTTTTCTTGATGGTTGTCTATTCTTGAGTTTGAATAGAGATTGTTGATAGTGATGAGGAGTCGAAAGATTGATTGATAGATGTGAATGTTGAGATGAGTTTTGAGTCTATTCGTGTCTTGATATTTACCTTTACTCATTATTTGAGGACGAATGGTCTCAAAGAGGGAG
Source organism: Solanum virginianum (assembly GCA_000787875.1). Taxonomy (NCBI): domain Eukaryota; kingdom Viridiplantae; phylum Streptophyta; class Magnoliopsida; order Solanales; family Solanaceae; genus Solanum; species Solanum virginianum. The sequence continues at coordinate 32,080 of DF363750.1, read as the reverse complement.
ATGATGTAACACCTGGTAAGATTACCAAAATATCGCTTAGAATAGAGATGTGTGTGTAATGCATCTTTCCATGCTTCATTTGTGAATTTCAGATTGTTTGTGCAATCAGCATGAAATATTGAGTGGAGAAATGGTCTTGTTCGGATTTTAGAGTCATCGGATCGAAAAATAATTTTTTTTAATTAATTCTAAAATGGTGTTGGTGCGCGTCCTAGGCGTGATGTACTAGGGATGCAGACCAATACTTGTTCTTTTATTGAATTTTTTGACGGGGAAAGTTGTGGAAAAATAATGAAGGTCCACGCCTAGTCCGCGACGTGGACTGGGCAATTTTGGGGTGAAACTTTTTCTTTTAATTTGAAGGGCATTTTGGTTAATTTCCAACCCTTCCTAAACTCAAAGCTCGATCGAATTAGGTCATTTTGATGAGTAAAAAGTGTCTATAACCCTATTCTAATTCCTTTTTTGAATACTTGAAAGATTAGGGCTTGAGAGAGAAGAAGAGGAATGCTAGATTGAAGAATTCAAGGAGAATTCTTGACGGTGGATTGGAAAAACTTTATCCCAGGCATGTAATTAAGGCTAAAATACAAATATGATATTGTTCTCTCATGTGCCCCATAGATGGTCTTAGATGAGAGTTGAAAGTCTACATACATGATTCTTGATTATTTTTCTTGAAAAGTTTTTAATTTTTACATGTATTTTCATATGTTGATGATGATCATAAGCTTCTTTTCTTGAATGAAATGTTTTTACATGAATTATTGCATAAACCCTACTTATTATTTTCATAAAGATTTCATGAACGAAGATAGAGATTGAGTCTAGAGCCTTGATTGGGAATGTTGATAGAGATTGTGATTGTAAATGTAAGAATAGTGATAGATTGATAAAATTTGATGGTCCACGAGTCTTCCCCAAATGAACTCTAATGAATTGTACTTTTGATTTTTTCCTAATGATTGTTCTAAGCCTTGAGCTATTGATTGATGAGATGATTAGAGTCTCTATGAGACCGATTGAAAGATTATGCCTCCATGAGATCAATTGAGATGATTTGATTAAGATAGATTGAAGGGGTGGATTGTTTTATGAGCATTGAGTCATAGGAGGAGTATTGAGCACCAAAAGAGTAAGAGTTAATCCAACTTGCACTCATCAAACTACGTAGCCAAGCGTAGGTGAGGATTCAGATCATCACATCATATTATATTGAGGTTCCATTTGATTAGAAGTACCTGAAATTAATAGAGGACCTATGGATTACTGTCTCCATTTGGACTTGTCCATGTGGTTTCAATTCGTTCCCTACCTGGCGAGTATTGAATGACTATGGCAACAATCAACTTGATTATTATACAATTACTGACTTATAAGTGATTGTTATCGGATAAGAGAAACTTCCAGAAAGTTCTTTAAACTGAGAAATCTGAGTCAGATGAGATAAGATTGAGATGAGAAGAGATGAGATGAGCGGAGATAAGTTTGATTTGATTGATGAGTTGATTGGTTGATGGGTCACTTGTCTACTCTTTATTCTTGCTTTAGATAGGCATTTGACATATTAATTGGTTTCTATATTGAGTTGATTGTTATTTCTATATTATTCTATCTATTTTGATTTTATTCAGCTATTTTACATACCATACATTCCACATTCTGACGCCACTCTGACACTGTATCATTTTATGATGTAGATACACGGGATAAAGATCATCAGTAGACGCATCGTTGAGAATCCTGGACATTCAGTGGATTGGTGAGTCTCCCTTGCTCTGGAGGATTCATTACTTTACTTTCATCTTGCTTTAGAGTTAGATTTGCTTAGCTTTATTTTGATTGAGGTAGTCATGCGTCTATCATTGGCACCACCTGATGGTGATAGAGGCTTCATAGATAAGAGTTGAATGTTGATTATTAAGATTGTGAGCTAGTTCTTTCTGCTAGCCTTTCATTTATATTATTATTTGAGACTAGAGGATGAGATGTGCCCATTTACTCTTCTTTTACCTTTCAATGATTAGTAGAATTTATGATTGAATGAATGTAATGAGGCCAAGTGGTTCTCTTTGGGACTAGCAATAACTGGGTGCCGGCCACGTCTTGGTGCCCTCTTGAGGCATGACACCCGCCCAACATGCCCATATTTTAATGGGTTGGGTGAGTGAGTTTTTACATGGGTTCAAACCCATATTGAACCTATAGAAATATAAGTATTGATGGGTAAACTATGAATAAGTCAAATGGGTTAAACTTTCAACTTTTATTCGCTCAAAATTTATTTATGTTTAGTTGTCTTAAATATGTTGAATAATATTTTTGAAAAAGACTTATTTTCTTCAGTTTTTTTAATTAAATTACCTCCACAAAAATAGGATTTTTTTCTTCAAAACTCTCAATTAACCTCAAATTATAATTTTTTCTTACCCCACCCCATACTCCGATCCCTCCACCAGACCCCACCCCTTCTCCCTCCCCAAAGAAAATTAAGTTTTTTTTAATATTCATTTTTTAAAAATGCAACAATGTTAGCATCCATGTAGATCAATTATGGAAATCGTGAATTGTCCAAGTCCACCCACACCAAAAATAATTAAAAATATATTTTTGAAAAAATTCAAAATGTAAAATTTCCAAATCTTTTAACCCCACCCTTACCCACTCCTCCTACCAACGCTATCCCTACAACCCTCCCCTATGAGTCCAAAAATAATAATTTAAAAATTTATTGTTTATAAAAAAAATCATATTTTTAAAAAAAATATTTTTTATCCCACCCTTATCATTGATCCCCTCTCAATTCGAGTGTTAGGATCACTATGAGTGTGTCAGGTCTAGTCAATTTAGAAGTCGAGTCGTAGGACTGGTTTGGGATCGAATCACAATTTAGAAGTCGAATCCTACTTTGGACGTTTAGTTTCATGATACAATAAAATCAAATAAAATACTTCAACATTTTTCTTCCAACGATAAGTAAAATATTTAATCCATATTGAATTTTTAAGTAGAGTATTAATTGCGCATGAAAATATGGGTAAAGTAATATTTTACCCAACCCATATATAATATTGGCGGGTTGAACCCATTTTATATTGACCTATTTTCAACCCGCCCAAATTTGACCCAACCCGCCTATTTGCCACCACTATTCCACACTATGATAGTCTTACATACTTGAAACGCTCCACAAATCTTGATGAAGTATCCTGACTTGAAGAAGAACAATCAGAAAACCTTTCTTGAAATTCTTAGATTCGTTTTCTTGAAAACCCTATAGTTATGATTTAAGATTTCTCTTAGATATTCATGAATAGATGGAAATATTTGATTTGGAAAACTTGAAATCGATGGAGAAGAACTTACTTGATGAAGAATCTTTAAAGAAAACCCCAACTTGATGTGTTTTTTTTAAAAAATATTCTTGAGTGTTCAAGTTTAGGAATAAAGGAGAGGGTCTTAATTATGAAAAATTAATTTTCTGCGTATTTAGGGACATTAAAATAACTCTCCAAAGTGTTTATAAGACAAAAATACCCTAAAAAAATATTTAAAAAGGCATCATCTCACGAAACCATCACAGACCTTGGCTAAGTTTGTGTGTCTCTAGTAAAATGGTCATAAGTTTTTACTTCAAATTTAAAATGAGGCAAGCTTATGGTGTTGGAAAGAAGATTCAAATAATTTTAGTTTGATAGGTTATGGGCTAACAAACTCTTTATATTCTAGGATATATGTTTATTTGAAGTTGATCCTTATATGAATTCATGCAAAAACAAAGCTGATAGAAATTTTTTGATCTAGACTTGGTGTAAGAGATTCCTTGTGACCCTAAATTACATTGAATATAATTCAAATACTTAAGAATTGATCCTAATACATATATACAATTAGGCGTCATTGAGTTTGAACCTATATGTATATGAAGAATGGCTCGGGTCTTAGCTTAAATTTTTTTTGAGGTGTTACATCCTTAGCGTTTGCTTTCAGATTAAGCCTGAGATTCTAAAGTTATCCTTTATTTGTCAACCCTTTTTTAATAGATTTCTCATTTTTTGAGTTTTGGTGATTATGCCATGATGTTATTATTGTACATGTTGATATATTGCTAGGCCGAGGCCTAGTTGAATTGTGGGTTAGTTCCCTAATCTCTAGGCGAAGGGTAGTATTGATTATGTACATTTGGTTGTTTAGTACTATTGTTTGGATAATGGTGATGGTATGCATCGCATTGCTACTTGTTTTCATATGTTTTTCTAGTAGGATCTCAGTTCAAGCATATGATTTTTACAGCTATTTTAAAAATATCTGATTTTACAGTTTTAAACTTAAAACTAATTTTGACGAGAGTAGTACCACCTTTACTACTTTGATAAATGAATTTTTGAAAACAAAGAGGCACGAGAAATGTGCTCACTACTTAATTATTTGATAGGACAAATTGTTGACCTTTTTTAATCACTTACTTATCAGTCAAGGATATTATCAATTTTTTCTGTACTATGTGGTCTCATACATATCTTCGTTATCATGACTGAGCATCCATGTAGATCAATTATGGAAATCGTGAATTGTGATTAGGAAAGATATATTGATATTTTGAGTCCTCTATGGTTCTCCTTGGACTATGACATATTGAACAAAAAAAAAAAGAAAATTTCTATGGGTCCTACCTAGTATGCCAAGATGTAGGAGGTAGGTGTATATACTTGCTTGTGTGGCACTTGGTACTATTGGAATTAGTTATTTTTGTTACATAACTTGCATTCTATACATCGCTATCATCAGTATAATTGATTGTTGTTTGTAGTTACCGATCTTATAGGGTACTAATTGGGTTATGTTTGTTGTTTTTCACCTTCTGGGCTTATGGAAATTTGACTAGACTATAATTTGACTATAATTGTGTATATTATATCAGTTTGATAGTTGTTTATATAAATTGATAGGATTTGTCTTTATATTGGTATTTTCTGATTTGGTCAGGTTAGAATGGTCTCTTGGAAGTTATGATGGATAGTGGTGGTTACCATTGTGATACTCCTAAATAATTGATTTCGTAGTAAATTATTGTAGAGAGTAGATTTGGGGTTAGCTCTCCAGTATGTTACCTTGACCCGATTACTTATTTCTTTTACCCTATTCTTCCATCTCTATTCTTTCTTTTGGTCTCTTTTTTTTTGTTTTAATTCTTTTATCTCTATTCACTTTTATTACAGAATATCTTTTCTTTAGCTACTTGTACTATACATTTCTTACTTGTTATTTATAGTTGCTTTGTCTTTGAAGCTCAGTCGGCCTATGCCTAGTGAGTGCTGATTGTTTGATACTCATACTACACATCTATATCCAATATATCATAGTAAGAGTTCTAACTATTGACGTTGCCTAATAGGAAGCATACTTTGATTTAGATATTGAGGTGACCTCTTGACTTTCGAAATTTCTTTTCTTTAGTCAGAACCTATATTTATTTTGTATTTGAAGATAATTTTCTATATATTTGCATTTACTTTGTACTCCTATTTTGAGTTTAGTAGCTTGAATACTGACTGATACTAGGTCTTGGGGATATATGTTTGGATCCTATCTCTAGGTTTACCAATATCATTAGTATAAGAGCTAGTCCCAAGTAGAGTTATATGGATAAGTGTGGAGATATCTATATAATATCTTTGGGAGGCTATAGGGAATTCTTAGGAAATTTCATTCTTGAATCCCTATCGTGTGTCTTTGCTTTGATCAACCTTTAAATGCTTCTTTGAATCCACTCTAATTTTTTGAATTTACTCTCTCTTAGATGGATAGCACTAGCTATTCGAAGGATGTAGACGGGGGCATAGGCACATATTACCAAAATTATTTGTACATATGCAAGCTACAAAACCTCGATTTAGTGTAGACCTTAAGGTTAGGAATGTACAACAAAAGCCAGAGAGTTTGGGTGTAACCCAGGTTCTGACATTTGTGTCCGCTTCAGCTGCTTTGGATTCAATGTTGGGGATCCCTAGTCTCTTTAAGGATGCACTACATATAAGTGTGTATTCGGGTGCATCGAATGGTTCTCATCCTAGAGTTGGATTTGTAGGCCTTTAGTAGGTTATTTGTCATTTTCTGAGTATGTGATCTAGTTTCTTGAGTGGATTGGATATAGTTTCTATTATTTTCTATCGAGCATGATTTTAGCCAGGAATTTATTAGGAGATTGGCTTTCCCACTTTATTTACTGTGAAAACACTTTATAATGTCTGAGTCTACCTTCACCTAAGTTGTTAGTCATATGATATTTATAGAGCGAATATGTTTTGAGACTTATAGAGGTTGTGGTAAAAGGCCCCTCTATCATTATAATAGTGATAGCATCTTTCCTCGAGGTAGGTATCAACTTAGTAGAAGTCATCATCGATCTTTTCTTATAAGACATATGGTGGTAACACCTCTAGTTCCATATGGTTTAAAATATGGGCCCTTAATAGATAAGGTTTATATTTATCTTTTCAAGGTCTGTATTTTGGGTATTTTGGTCGTAGGTCTATTCTATTTCAATCAAGCCATCTCAATAAGTTGCACTTAGTCGTTTATGTTATAAGTGTGATGAGTTAGAACACTTTTCTAGAGATTATTGTAGAGTCTTGGTATAATCAGCTAGGAGTGGTCCGTCGAGTGTTAGTGATAGTCCTCAACCTAGAAAAGTTAGTTTGTGCATATCATTATATCCTTCACATCACCTTATCCCATATGAGATGCTTCAATTATACTAAGTTTGGGCATTGGTCCAAAGCAATCCCCAAGCATGATTTAGTCAACTAGACATGGTTAGAATTTGTTACTCCTTAAATTAGGGTTATCAAAGCATGTTGTGGTTGTGGGGAGCTTGACTATCATTTTGGGGAGTATTCCCAGTTTAATATCATCGCACAATCATTGTCGTTAGATCAGTCCCATGGGGTTGAGGCACCTCCAGATAGAGGTTGTGTCCTAAGTATTATAGGTGGTGGTTTAAGTGTTCAGGTTGCAGTCATACACTATTTATTCTATGTTTCTTTAAGCAGACTAAAGGCTAATACTCCAGGTATCATCGATACATACATACATACATATATATATATATATAAATACATGTTTGTCCTGTTTAGATGATTTCTTTTATTAGTGAACTTGATTGACTTGTTTATATTTTGTGAGTAGTGATTGAGTAGGTCCTTTTATCTTATTCATAGCTGCTTTTCCTTTGACCACAGTCGATCTTTGCTTGATAGATGGCTAGGCTAGCACTATTTGGTTAGAAATTTGTTAGGATATTCTAACTATTTTGGATTAGATAGTTGCCTTCATTGCTTGTCGCCCTCCTTGATTAACGATAGAGAGATTGATTGCTACTAGAGTTGTGAGAAGGGAGGTGTAACTTTTAATGGTTTTCAATAAAGTTCTAGCTTGTTGATTCTTTCTGTGCCTTAACATTATTCTTAGTTTCTAAGGTTGAGAAGTTTTATGTTGCCTTTTTAATCTATTCTATTCATCTATGTATGGTGGGCTCCATGTTAGGTTATAGTTATTTAGAAATCTTAGATGTGGGCATGTTCTATATTATAAGAAAGGCTACTCTTAGTCATTGTATTTGTGTGTTTTATCTTGATTTTGACTGTGTCCCATGACAATTGTGTCAATGGTTCACAAGATCAAAATTTTGATATAGGTTATGTGCTATGGTGTCCACTAATGGCTTATTAACTTTAGCAGCTATCGGAGAATGAAAATTTTCTTAGAAGGTTCATCTACAGGATGGGTCAAAGTAATCTATGGAATCAATGGTTACATATTATATTTTAGGATGTGAAGGTTTCTTTTGACATTTTGAATAGCTTATGGTGTTCTTATGAGGATTTGGTTCTATTTGGGTCATCTCTAGCATGTTGATTGCATTTTTTCACTTCTTATCAGCCTAGTTCCCCTCAGGATAGAATGTTTGGTTCAACTTATACTTGAGATGTGTTTTTGGGTCTTATGGCATTAGCTTTATCATATCAAGATTAAATTTTTATATTACTTTAGTCTTCCAAAAGTTCTCCTGCGAGCAAAAAGGTACTGGGTTGGGACTACATATAGTTTCTAAACTGTGAATCAGTTGATCCTCATAATAGCTCATTAAATTATGACAAGTTGCAATTTATACTTTACTTTTTGGTTCGAGAGTCATTGAGACTGAATTTTGGTTTATTGCACATAGTTGAGTTGCTTATATTAGCCTTTGTTACTCTTTGAGGTTTAGGTAGAGCATGCCATTCTTTAGACGTTTGTGTTAGCGATGTTATATAGGCATATAGGATGCCCCTAATAACTAGCCAATGTTAGGCTTGGAGCCTAAGGTAGATAATACGATTTTTAAGTTTTGTTTTATCTTTCCTTGTCACATATTCACGTAGTTCTATGGTATCTGGATAATATTGGTATAACTTAGCTAAGTCTAGTTCCTTGGTCTTTAGTGCAGTTGAGTGAAAGTTAACATCAAAGGAAGCAATAAGTGGCCAATTTTGAGTTTGGAGAAAAAGAGTTGAATTTGGGAGGCTTTCTTCTAGCTTGAGTTTTGGGACGTCGTCATTAAATTTGGGAGAGTTCCTGGAAGTGTTGTGGATCATACGAACTTAGTACCCTCATATTTTTATGCCTCTAGGCTTTTTCTATTCCTTGACTTTCGAGGACGAATATCCTTTTAGTGATGGATATTATAATATGCTCCAAGTTATTTCCTCCATTTCATGGTAATTTCAACATTTAGAGCTTTCTTTATAGTAACCCAAATCATTTATGATTTATTGGAACAAACAGTAGTTACTTGGTCATTCGCTTGGTTTTATGCAATTTTTTGTGCTTTGGAGCTCTTGATGTATAATCGGTTGACTTCGGTAACACTCTAAGAATACAACCTTAGAATGTGATTATCATGATTTCATTAGCTTCAAAATATTGAGTTTGGTCTACAAGGAACTTTGATATAGGTCTTGAGGCTTTCAAACTCATTTTGAATAACCTTACGGCTTATGGCTAAAATGGAACCTTAGACATGGGATCCATTTTTGTTGGAATGACCTTCATTGAATGTTTTGACTTCTTCATTGAGTAAAAAATATTGAATTTAATAGGTTAACATAATTCATTTGCATGTGTAGGATTTCGAATCAATCTCAAGCACCCGTTGGAGTATTTTCAACTAAAAAATGTTTAAGTTCCTCTTTTCATACATACTGGTAAAAGCTGACATCTATATTTGTGAAATAGGGTTCCTATGTTCATAGATAAGGTTCACTTGGACTCTGATCAAAATTGATCTTCGTATTCATAGATCAAGTTTTCTGTTCGCAAAGAAGGATCCCCGATTATATGTCAACATTCTTTAGCGATTTTAGTTTATTCTCCAAGTTTAAAATGTGATGACTTGAACTATAGAGCTCCAAATGAGCTTATAACAACTGCTGCTTATTTGGGCTTTGAGCTAGGATCAATGGGTGAGCATTATGAACTTACTTTTTTTTTTTTGTAAAACTTCTTTATCTCAAAACCTCCATTAAACCCCTTTAATGGTGTTCTTGAAATCTGATTTTAGTGGGACTGACTTAGAGGGATTTCTGAGTTTTGATTATGCTTAAATATTTAGTACAAGCTCTTTGAGCTATTAGAGATCTGGTGATTGTTAATTTTAAAATTCCATTAATGGATCCCATAGATCTATGTTTACTCTGATTCTATGTCTGGGTTATATTATAGCAATAGGAGTATTATTTTTCTCATAGTAATGCATAAATAATAATATCAATAGTATTGTGGCATTCAGAGGACAAAAAGAATAGGTAGGTAGCTCATAAACGGTATGAGATTGCACTTCACTCTCAGGTAGGATATGATCTACCTTTGTTAGACTTTGCTCCAAGCGATAATGCTTATTATAAATTGTATGTGGATTAGGATTGTATGTAATAAATTTACAATTACTTTTTCCTATTCTTATTTTTCTTAATTCTCATACGTGTCTCAGTATAGTATAGTATTGAGAAATCCTTAATTTAGGCTAGTAGTTCCTTGCTTATGACTTAGTTTAATATTGTTATCCTCCTTAAAGTTGATTATTGAAGTCTTAGAATAGTTTGTGACCTAAATGCCTTGAAATGCAATCTAATGATCCTTGAGTTTTGGTTGCTTCCTATAGTAATCCTACGATTTGGTATCCTTCACTAGTGTATAGTTGCTTATTGCACTTAGCATTCACGTAAGTAGTACCTTCATATTAAGCTTGAGGTTCTTGAGTTATTCTTTCAGTTAATTCTTTATAACTTGCTCATTTCCTTAGCTTTAGTGGTCATATAGTGACGTTATTATTGTGTATGTTAATATATTAGTGGGCCCTAGGCCTTGGTTGAGGATCAACTAAATTTTTTATTAGTTTTCTAAGCTATCAAAGTAGGGTAGTATTGATTATGTACATCCTGTTGTTTAGCTGCTACTGTTTGGATGCTAGTGATAGCATGCATTGTATTGATATCCATTTTCATGTGTTTTGTTATACAATCTTGATTGATGTATTGTATTTTTACTATTATTTTTTAAGAAAGTCAGATTTCACACTTTTACTCTTAAAACTAATTTGATGGGAATACTACCACCTTTACTACTTTGATAGATGAATTTTTGAAAATAAAGAGGTATGAGGGATATAGTCATTACTTAATTGTTCGATTGAGCAGAATGTTGATCCTTTTATTATCACTTACTAATCAATTGAGGATATTATTGATCCTTTTTATACTAAGGTGATCTTATATGTATCTCCAGTATCATGATGGTGTAAGTTTGTGAAAATCGATTATGAAAGTTCTAGATGGAGATTAGACAATGTATATAGATTTTTTGAGTTTCTTATGAATTCCTTTGGCCTGTGATACATTGAACAGGATAAGAGTTATCTATATGATTCCTATCTAGCATGTCAAGAGGCAGGAGGTAGGTGCATGCACTTGATTGTATGGCAAGTACCAGTCTTATTGGTGGGGGGGGGGGTTAGGGCACTTAAGTTATGTTTGCTGCTTTACACCTTTGGGGCTATTAGAGGTTCAACTAGATTATTATTTGACTATAATTGTGTATCTTGTGTGGTTTGATAGTTGGTTATACAAATGACTTGGAATTGTCCCTATATTGGTGCTTCTTTATTTGGTCGAATTGAAATGGTCTCTTGATTATTGTGATTGGTAGAGGTAATTACCATTTTTATATCTTCGGATAGTTGACTTCTATAGTGGTCCTTTGTAGCGATTGTATTGTTGGGTTAGCACCTTTAGGTACATTCCTTCACCTCGGTTATTTGTTTCATTTACCCTTTTCCTTTGTCTCTATTTACTTTTATTGCATAATATCTCTTCTTTAGTTGCTTGTAATGCATATTTTTTTTATTTACCTACTATTTGTAGCTGATATTACCTTTTGAGTTCAATTAGTTTATGCCTAATGAGTATCAAATATTTGGTAGTCACACTATACTTTTGAACCCTGTATGCGGATCATAATATGATTTCTTGCGGAGCAACATTTGATTTTGATATTGAGGTGAGCTTTTGATGTTTGGAGTTTGTATTCTCCCTCAATTTTTATCAGGATTTTTATTTTGTATCTAGAGAAGGATATATATATATATATATATATATATATATATATATATATATATTTATGTGTATTTTTTATCAGGATTTTTATTTTGTATATAGAGAAAGATATATATATATATATATATATATATATATATATATATATATATATTTGTATGTACTTTGTACTTTTATTTTGAATTAGTATCTCGAATATTGACTGATACCAGGTCTTGAGGATGTATGTTATGTATGTTTGGATCCTACCTCTTCCTTTTAGTGTGATATCTTGTTCCTTACTTTCTGTATTTATCTCTTCCGCGTGATAGCCCGTTGCTTCTAGTTTCGAACTATGAATCAGGCTTACCTACTAGTGAAATATTAATAGGTACCATCATAATATAATAATCTTAAATTTTGGTTCGTGACACTAAAAAAGAATGCAAAGTTTGAATTGTAAAAATATGTGTACGATAGTATGCCATATACACTGATTTAAATTAAATCCGAT
>DF363751.1:6585-30140 GCA_000787875.1 Solanum virginianum | reverse complement strand
TATCGTTATTGCTAAAAAATCATCATTTTCTCAATGAAAGTTTACACCGAAAAAGGTTTATTGGTTATTTTTCACATATTTTTTATTAAAATTAACAACCATAACAATTATAATATACCCATTGAAATTTTAAAAGTAAGGTTTGAGGAGGGTAAAATGTATGCAGGGCCTTACCACAACCTTATAGAGATAGAGAAACTATTTTTAAAACATCCTCGTCTAAAAGGATCGAACCCCATAAGTAGAAAGTACTAGAAATTAACAAGAAAAAAAAAAACATGGTTTTTACATGAAAAAATTAGAAAACTTTTTAATATTTCAATGAATTTGTCTTCTATCTTATATTTTCTTAGTGAATTAATTGATGAAAAATGAACAAAAAAATATTTTATTTTATTACATAGAATTTAATTGGAAGTGGATAAATCTTTCTAATAGTTCCTATTATTATTAATACATTTGTGTCCTCATTTTCGTATTATATGACGACATTCAAATAAACAATTATAAGATGATTTTATCTTGGATAGATTTCCGTGTAATTTAATCTACACATTGCTTGCTCTAATTTTTTTTTTGATTGTAATTATACTTATTAGTACGTAGTGGTTGAATTTTAAATAATCTAATCATGTAAATGTTGACTCCTAAATCAGCATCTTGGAAACATAATAGCAACATTCATTGTGTATCAGCTGAGAATTCTCAATATGATTTTGTTTTTGTATTTTTTTTTATTGATGAAGGTTTTTGGTAATATAATTTAAATTTTGAAATTGATTTGAAAAAGAGTCAATTATGATCTTATGAGTAAGAGTTTGAATAATAATTTGATTCTGTGATTTTTAAATTTTTTTAACTGATCTTTGATTTTTTCTTTTTAAAACCAATTAGTCGCGTTTTTATGTTTCAATTGGATGATGGCTATGTATCCAGAATGAGATAACTTTAAGAGATTTCTTGTAATATTGAAAACGAAAGGGACAAAGTATGAAATTTCTAAAATTTATACAAAAAATAAAAAAAAGTAGGGGGGGAGGTTAAGTCCAATGTATTAAAACTCTCGCTATGCACAGGGTTCAGGGAAGAGTCTGCCTATAAGGGTCTATTGTACACAACCTTACCTTATATTTTTGTCCGAAACTATTTTCAAGACTTAAAATCATGACTTGACAAGACTTTCTTCAATTTTAGTTAAAAATTTTAAGTTACAATTTTTAACTTAAAAATCATAAGTCCAAATAGACTCTTAGCATGGTGATTTGTAGCAGATGAAAATTTTTAACATGGTAGAGACGCAACCAGCAATAGTTGTGTGACTCTCCATTCTTTTCTTGACACATGGATAGTGAGCCCTTTTTTTATTTTTTACATGTTATTCATTATTTGTCTTCCACTCATTCCTCCTTTCTTTCATTTTTTAAATACTTTTTAACTCCTAACAAATATCTAATTCTTAAACATATAATTAAATAATTAATATATTTAATTAAAAAATATAAATAAGTACATTTTTTGTTAAAATAACTTAAAAACTTATAAAACTGTATTAACATTAAAATCAAACTTATTGTTCCATGCTTTTTAACATAACCAAATTAACTCAAAATACAAATTAATTTACAGTAACAAATCTCAAGGTACCCAGTAGACTCGTAGATATTTTTATTTAGAATATATCAATAATTGACAAAATAAATTGAGAAATTATACTTTTTGAAATGATTATCATCCTATTCGAGTTATTTTTGTTCTGATTTCTGATCTTGTTTTGAAATTATACATACTCTTTTTTGATCATAGTCATACTTTAAAATAAGACTAATAATGGTGCGAAATAAGATAAGGTGTGACAGATTCATAAACATCTTTTTAAAAAAGATCATGCGGGGTGAGGCAGGTCACAGAGCATAAATTAAGTTTTTTGAATTAAACTAAAATGCTTAATTTATTTTTCAAGAATCAATCGATTTTTATAAAAAATTTAAATGCGTAACTCATTATATTATATTATCATTATAATTATATTAATTAATCTTTATTATTAGAATTAGAATTCATTTTTCCATATATTAACAAATTTCATATTCACTTACAATATATCTTTTTACCAATATTTTCTATAAAGTAAAAATTAAAACTAAAAATAAGATAAATAACTGATAATCTCCACTAAGAAAATGACCGTAAATATGAACTAAAATAGAACAAAAAGAATCCGTAGAATACTAAATTTAAATTAATTTTTTTTAATATTAGTAATTTAGAGACACTAATTGTTTAGAGTTAATCTGTTACTATTTAAAATGTTAAATAATAAGAATATATGTTTAGTTATTTTAAAAAATATTTTTTAATATTTTTATTAAATATAACAACTAGTTAAAAAAATAAAGTAAAAAAATATTTGTTAAGAATAAAAAGAATAAGAATAAAAAAGAAGGCGAGTAGAAGAGAAATGGCAAAAAAGTTCTTAAAAAAAAGTCCACTATTTATGTATCAAAAAAAGAAGGGAGCGTCACACAATTATTGTTGATTGTGCCTCTAAAATTTTTCATAGCAGGCATGCTTTTATTAGTTGAATAATTTTATAAGTTGGATAAGAAGATGCTGCCAGTTGATTCCCTTTTTTCTTTAACTTTGGATAAAAACTTCCAAATCTTTTCCTAAATTATCCTGATGGTATGTGGGGTACAATATATATATATCAACAAACAATATTTAGGCCTATTCAATATTATTTTTCTTTATGATGTGGGGTTTGAATTCAAGCACTATAACTGTCTCTAACATTCATTTGCTTCCTTGAATTTAGGCTTTATGTATAGGGGACACCATATATATTAAGCTAAGAATTGGACATTTTTTGTTAGTAATACTCAAATATGGAAGACCTTATAGTGACCACCTATGTCCTCTTATACTGTTATAGATTCAGAATTTAATTCCTTTACTATATATTATGCATGAGCTGAGTCCAAAATGATTAAAGTGTTCTACTAGTAGCAGATTGATTACAATTGACTAGATTAAAAAATATCGAATTAATACATTTTAATTAGATTTAGTTGAAATACGGAGCATAGTTCAATTCGTTTAATTTTTATTAAAATTTATAATTTTTAGTAATTACTAAAACTATTATTTTTCTCCATTATAGTTGTTTATAACATATCAGTATTCTTTCTGGAATATTTTAATAATATTTCTCATGGGTCAATTTAGACTCTATACTAGCCCAATTTTTGATGAATTGAGTTAATTAATGAACGAATCAATAATCTATTCAAACTTAGAGTTGACATATTATATTTTTATAAGCTAATTTTGTCACCCTTTAAGTACTATTACATTACATCTTTTGCCCTTTCGTAGTCGTTTGGTGTGAGATATAAGGCATAATAATTACAAGATAAACTGTAGGATTATTAGATTGGAGGTATTAGGTAGTCATGAAATTATTTATTCCACAATTTATATCTTAGTGATGAAATAAGTTATCCCATATATATGATAGTATAACTTAACGCAAAATAATTTATCCTGAAATAACTAACTCCAAAATAACTTACTCCCGACCAAACGACCCCGTACAATTTGTAGGGAAGAAAATATCCTTTTCAAATGTCTTGTAAGAAAAGAAAATGTCTTTTTCATTTCTTTGTATTCTATTTTTTTTAAAAAATATATATTGTTTTCATTGTAATGAATGGGAGAGGCCCACTGCCACCTATTGGCTTTCTTCTCACATGAGCCCATGGTTTTTAGCTTCTCCTGTGATGAGTAGTTATGAGGTCCTAATCGCATTACTACCTTTTGTAATTACACAACTGGATTCAAAATTTTCAATTAGTGCAGAATATCATTGAAAAAGTTTTATTATTTGAAAAGACAAAATTAGGGTTTATGCACCTAGAAGGAATCAAAATTGTGGTGATACTATTTGTGGCCTAAGTCGGACAGTGCAGTAGCATAGAGTTGTTTCTCTTTTTTGATTTACATGGTTCAAAATTAATTTAAATTTTTTGTTGAGGGAATTGGAGTGAACCCCTTGACACCTGTCCTTGTTGGTTATTCACAAAAGAAATCGTAGATACAAAAAAGGAAAAAGAGACCTGGTGGGATCAAGAAACAGCCAAGTGACTATGACTGCTATCCAGAATGCAAAATCTGATAGTTGTAGGCTGAATCGGCTTGACAATAAAGTAACAGATATTATCCATTGTGATACTAGGCATTTTTGAAAGAGACTTGACATTGTTGAACTTTGTCTATGGAGGCTGCATCTGAATGAGTCTAGATGGCTTCTTGGGATCAAAGACATGTTCTCCAACTACGAGTCACCTTTTTTGACGTTGCCATGGGTCATGGGTTGGAGTTAGTAACGATATACTGGTTAAAATTATCTTTTATATATGTATAATAAATGTTGAGCTCTTTTAATTTTTTTTATGTGTTTACTTTTTTATATTTTAAATCTCCTTGATAAAAATTCTAGCACTACTGCTAATTATTACGATCTCCCTTAGCTCCAATGGTAATAAGCATTCATATATAGATATAGATGAACTTGGGTTTTTGCACTTACAATTTTGTGCATTTTAAATGTACAAAACTTTTCCTTGCATGTTATATTACATGGATTATTTATGTGAACCTATTTCATTTCTAGTTTATTTAAAAAAGAATCTTTTTCTAAATTTGAAAATTAGTTTAATTATAAAATTTTATTTTTTGAAATTTTTTTATAATGCACAAATATTATAACATATTTAAGATTATTTATGACTTTCAAATAATTTTTTTATCACATAAATGTTATGATATGTTTGAGATCAAGAACTTTTAATATATTTTATGTATAAATTTATTTTTTACGTGGAAAATACTGTTCAGATGAACCTAATACAAAATTGCAAATACATTGGACCTGCCGTTGATTACTTGCTTTAAATCAAATTAAATTTGATAGAATTTTTTTTTAATAAAAAAAACTATACATTGTCAGGGCACCCAGAAATTAATCAACTTTTTGAGCATATTAGTTTAAGGACCGTTAATAAAGTAAATCAATTCTTTTCAATTTTTCTTTATTAGGTCCCTTGGGGGTGTTGCTATCGTTTTTAATAAGTTTAATAATTGTGTTAAAATTAGGCAGGAGCTACACTTAACCACAAAGATTGGCAACCAAAATTATTCTAACAACTTTTCCTGTACAAATACTTGAGAACAAATGCTTAAATTATGGCAGGACATTATTACGCTCCAAATACGATGTTCCCTTGTGAATTTTCTGTCTAATCCAAAATAATAATAATTATAGGCAATAACAATAATTGGTCTAGATCATTTACTTAATTAGTTTCTTCCCTCCTAGCTCCATTCAAAGCAAAGACCCCCAATATATAGTATTATTTTATTTTTAAGTTATGTGACATTTTTCTTCCGAGATTTCGTTTGAGTAATTCTTAAAATTAAATTGAATTAGATTAGTTAAATATTTTAAAATAAAATTTTAGATATTCAAAAATTATGTGAAAAATACAATAAGGTGAAATTCTAGTGAAAAAAAATCTTAGCACGCAAACTACTATACCCTTCGTCTCATTTTATGTGACATCTTTGACTTGGCACGGTGTTTAAGAAAAAAAGGAAGACGTATAGAACTTTTGATCTAAAATCATTCTTAGATATTTGTGTGATTGAGAGTAAGGTGATTTCTTTTTGGACGAACCAAAAAGAAAGAGTGTCACATAAAATAAAACAGAGAAAGTATTTAATTTTGCATATACTATTTGTTGAACAATTTACAAAATAAGGTGAGAATTCAGATATCCAACCAAGTAAGCTACTAAGATTTTCTACCCGTAAACTTTACTCTCCATATTAATTAGTACTCGTACATTTAGTGGTCAACATTGAGTTGCATTATATTCACATTTTGAAAGAAATCGAAACAATAAGGCGCTAAATTTCACCAATATTAAGAGTGAAAAACTTATTGTTTACGTCAAATTAATAAATATATAATCTTCAGCGTCAATAATTTGCATAGAATTCTATCACTTAAACACGATAAATTAGTGTTATTTAATGTAGCCACAAAAGAGTCAGTTTCTTACACGATAAAGAACCTTTTTTTTAGTGAAAAGGATGCACATAGATCCGACATGTGTTCCAATGAAGTTGTCTTGAAACATATATAATAATAAAGCATTTACAGGAAGAGATAGATAGCACACAGAATCAACCTCTGTCCCTTGTTGTTTTATTTATTTTTCTAAGCTCACAGATTCACTGCATGTCTATGGGTTATGGACTAGAAATGAACAATTTTTTTTTAATCCTCGAGCTCGATTAATTCAAACTCACGCCATACTGAGGCCTGATTAATTCAAATTCGCACTAACTCTGAACTTAAAGACCAACAATCTTTAATCATGAAAATGAAATAAACACAAGAGGGCATTATATAAACACAAAATTTGATGTTCATGTCCTGTATACACACAACAATCTGCGTCGACCCTAGTTCTTCTACAAGTCCCTAATTGACTTGCATTGTCATAAACAAATGTACTAGAAAGTTCACGCCTTCATATGTTATATTGAATACTGCAGATATAACTGGTACTATCCACATACTATATACATAAGAAAATCAAAGAACGTCTTGTTGATAACTAAGAGTTCCAAAATTTTACCCGTGGTTTTTCCCTGCGAAAGATTCTTGACCAGATGTGGCGTCAACAAGTTTGGTATACTTCCGGTGACGCCTCTCTCTTGCGTATAGTACCCAGAAAATTAGCGAGAGCATTACTGAAGCTGAGACCAGAGCTAGACCGATGTATATCCACTTGCTGTATAGGCCCAAATCAGGACAATGTTCGTCATGAATAACAGTGAAGGTATCTCGAAGGAAAGTGCAGTCAAGTAGTTCCTTAAGGAAAGGCCCAGAATAATATAGGCCGCTGCTGACGTTGACTACAGCAGTCATTTGGTCGTACATAGAAGGGGTCAGACGGCCCACAGAGGAGCACACATTACTTGCTGAAACCTGGCAGACGTAATTCCTCCAAACCTGCATTAATATAACGGAAATTACTGAATATATAACACATTTCTTCAACCATTCTGCACAAGCAACATAATTTGGAATCCCAATTAAGGTTGTTCCCTCAGTGTGAACTGTGATATTAGATTTGCGAAACATGGTGTCAAGAACTTATTTTATTTCATTTTTAAACCATCCTAAATGCCACCTTCCAAAAGAGAAACTTCCCTAGAAGTTCTATTTCAGCATTCTATGTTCATGGTTTATTTTCTTGGAGCGAACAAAGTTCACGTACCTGTGTGGCATTGCTAAGTTCCACTTCACCACTTGCACATTTCCGGTCTGTCTTGTCTGAGTTAAATGGATTACAGAGGTTAGGGACCAGAGGACCAGATTGGTTGTAACCAACACCTGAAGGCGGATTGATGTTTGAAACATTGGTGATGATCCTGTTAGTGACTCCAACCAATTGGTAGGTGACCTCTTTGCTCTGGGACAATGTTTCTTGGGCAGTAGCAGTGTCAACACAAGGAATTATATCATCAAGAGCTGTATGAGCCGATGGATTTTTTACCCAATCATCCATGGCCACACATGTGTCTCCCGTTGCACTTAGACAGACAAAACTATCGTTAGAAATTTTGGAAGTAGATAACTGAGCAAACAAAAAAAAGAAGCTAACAGTACTAAAAATTGTACTTGGAAGAACTATAAACCAGAAAGAACACAACTAAGAACGCAACGTTGTGATAGAAACAAAAATATCTATGCTGCAATATTTAAAGAAAAGGTGTGTGACCGTGTTCTAATAAATTTGTTTACGTCGAAAACAATACTATATAAGGAGGTTTCAGAAGATAAAGTTATAATGTAGTAGAGGCAGTGTAACAGCCGTATGATTTGATATGCAAAAGGGGGGGGGGGGGATAGTTTTCCTCTTTTTGTTGGTCTTTTTTTTATCTTTTTATTTTGTTCTGGAAGGTTGGCGTGGAGGTGTTCGCACATAAGAGACGGAGAAATATGATAAAACAGATAAGAGCACAACTTGATATAACTTACTTGTGGAGAACAAGAAATGCACCACATAAGATAAATGTGACTGCAACAAGGATCCAGCCTATAATGACTAGGCTGCAAAACAGTAACAGTGCTTTAGAATCCAATTTATTTTTAATAGATTCCTTGTTATGAAGAGAAGTATCGGTTCTAGTAATAACACTTACATGTACACAAGAAATTGCAGACCAACTATAGAGAACACTGCAGCAGATTGTCAACAAGATAATTGTCAGTCAATATGATCCACAGGTTGTCAGCTTTGAAAGAGAATAAAACTTACAGAAACCAAGAGCGGCCAAACCAAGCATCACAGCAGCAACAATGACGAGAATTAGCCTCCTGCAGAGCATACCAGCATGGCAATTGGTAAGGACATCACAAATTCATTAAAGTTCACAGGAATTAGCCAAGAAGTGCTTACACCAGGTCTAAGACAGTCATGATATCCTTCTTGTTCTTCTCAGTTTCCCTTTCAAGAGTGTCAGCAGCCGAGCTAATTTTGGTGTCAACCTTGTCAATGTTGTTTTGAACATTTTGAGGTAGAAAAATTTGATTAACTCCAGTGTGCTTGGCGACAGCCAGAATGTTCGACACATTCCTTAAATTGTCAACCGTTGATCCTGCTTGTTGAACAACATACTCCAATGTATCTTTTGTACCGTCGTGAAATTTCCCTTGTCCAGTATACAGGAAAACAGAACCAATTCTGATATAACAATGCAGACATAAGTGATAAATACACACAATGAATCGATTTGTTATGAAGAAGAAATATATATATATATATATATATATATATAGAGAGAGAGAGAGAGAGAGAGAGAGACAGAGTGATTACATTGCAGCAATGGTGAATGCAGAGAGAAAAATAAGAGAAAGTGCATAAGCAGTTCGAGAGTAACCATAACGTCTTCTCCGGCAGCAACAACAACAGATACAAACTATGAATAAAAAGATGCCACATGCCGCAAACCAGAATACAGCAATGATGAAAAGAGGGGCACCAGTATAAGCAACTGACTGTAATAAGAAAAGTTTTTTATTAGATAGTCACTAGGTTGTCAAGTATATAAAGCTAAAAACATTGAAGAGATGACTGAAAACATGGCATATTGGCATCCACAATAACAAAACCAGAAAATACATTAGAGACCATCCTGAGAAATTCAATTTTGTTTGAGGTGAAGTTAACAAGCAAATAGAGACTGGACATCTAAGAAAGTGAAAATCCCAATGACCTTAGATTGAGAAACTCATCTTCAAGTAAAATCCATTTCGAAAAGTAAAAAGTAAAATAACACTCCCATAAAAAGCCAGCCGTGAGTGTAATTTGTAAAGGTAATAATACATCATATGCTAGTCTCCAAAGAGTTTAAGAATAAAACAGCTAGGCCAGGTACACGAATGTTATAACTACAAGAATTATCAGGGTCCTATTCCCTCCCTCCCTCCCTATCTCTCTCACATTCATTTCTTATCAGAATTAGAACTCTTTGACCATACAGGGATGCACAATCATGTTTCTCAATTGCTAATGCGTATGAACAATCACTCAACACCCAATGCAATGCCATAAGAACCATAAGAAAAATCAAATGTGAAAGATTTTGAACCAACCTTCAGTGAAAGTTACCAAGTTTAGAAATAATAACCAAATTTTCAACAGAGTAAATGGGATAAAAGGCTGAAAAGGAATCTTACAGCCCAATAATGATCGTTACTGATGTTCCATCCACCAGTATAGTAACTCTGATCCTCAAGTGGATCTCTTCTATGGGTTCTTTCAGCAGCCAGTACTAGGGATGAGTTTTCAGTAGCATTGTTCTCCGCCAGAAACCTTTTACTTACTGATGAAACCACTCCATAAGTTGGCTCACTCACAACACCTACTCACAAGAAACAGTGGGGAAAACAAGAATAATCCTAAGTAATTAGCACCTCATTTAGTAAAAGATTAGTACAACTTTAAGGAGAAAACCATAATAATCCTAGGGAGCCACAAAATAGGAGTTAGGAGTTAGATAGAATATAGAATAACGATGTACAAACATGAACCAATCCCAAGTAATTAGCTACTCCATTTATTAAAAATATAACAACTTCAAGGCAAAACAAGAATCAAGCTTAGGTAATTAGCAACCCCATTCAGTAAAAAGATTGCAACTTTAAGGGAAAAACGAGAACAACCCTATGTAATTAGCACCTCCAATTTAGCAAAACGATGACAATTGTAAGAAATAACAAGAATAATCCTAGGCAATTAGCAACCCCATTTAGTAACAGATCACAATTTAAGGAAAAAAAAGAATAATCCTAGCCCCTAGGTATTAGCAACCCCATTAACTACTAAAAGATTACAACTTCAAAGAAAAACAAGAACAATCCTAGATAATAAGCACCCCATTTAGCAAAAGATTACAACTTTAAGCCAAAACCAAGAACAATCCTAGATAATTAGCACCCCATTTAGCAAAAGATTACAACTTTAAGGGAAAACCAAGAACAATCCTAGGCAATTAAACACCCTAGTAAAAAGATAACAACTTTAATGAAAATACAATGGCTTACCATCAACCAGAGAAATCCCATTCACTAAAGAAAACGAGACTGTAGATACTAAGAGCAAGGACAATGCAACAGTAAGAGGAATTGCGTTTGGTTTTGTACAGGACATGACTCTAAAAGTTCTCAACTTTGAAGAATTGTTGTTGGGGTTTTGTGTTTTTGTGTGATATTTGTGGCTATCCTCCACCAAACAAAAAGTAATAGTGCTAATCCAGTGTGACTAGAAGGTGAAGGGAAGCTGAAACGGTAAACATTTACCTTGTCCTCTTGGGTTATAGGATACTAAAAATAAGACAAAAAAGAGCGCAAAATGCAAAGACGTGTGAGAAGAGAAAGAGGTGGTGGACTCGTTTCATTCCGTATTTTGGTTGGTTTTCACGACAGTTGTCTATCATATATATACAAATACTAATACACTATTATTTTAAAGATTTGTATCTTGTTACTCAAAAAAGAGAGAACAATTCTAACATAAAATTCCATATTATACTTTTGCGTCCTGATGGGAAATACTTTTTATCATTTTTCACAATTAGACTTAAATTCAAAACTTCTGATTAACTCGTCGCATCATATTCTCTATTAGTCATTCCTAAACTATAAAAACACTTATGATTTGTTTCTGCTTTAAAAATCTACTTTGCTAATGCAACTCCTAGTCATGAGCCAAATGTCATCGACTTATAATTGGCATGAAGACTTTTTGATCAATTAATTGACTACTTTAATTATAATAAGTCGACTTAACTATCCATAGCGAAATTGACAATTAAGCGAACATAGATTTAGAGTACATTAATAACGTCACTTTTTTAAAAAAATTTGATCTATAAAACTCAAGACAATATATCTATCAAAATATAACAACAACAACATACCCAGTGAAATCTCAATATGTATCAAAATATATTTCACTAAAATAGTGATTTCTTAGCAGTTACGAAATTAGTGGTCATTTTGTTGTGAATATTTTTATTCAATTACTGTCTTGTTATAAATATCTTTTACTCGATGATCTTTTCATTATGAATATCTTTTATTATTTTAGGAGTTGAATTTTAAAATTATGTTTGGTTATAAAATTTTGAAAAAATTCTAGATTTTCAACTTTATCAAAAGTTTAATCACTTATTATAATTTTTAAAAATAAATTCAAATTGTATTCATGATTAAATACAATTTTAATTTTTAAATATTAACACTTTTCATTTTAAAAATACAATTTATTTTTCAAATTCCATAATTTTGGACAAACGGGCCCAACTGTATTGACAGTTCATTGTACAGGTAACGGCTACTTGGCCTCCACAATTTTTCAAACTTAGTAATGTTGTGTTGTCAATTTTTTGGTTCAACTTCAATGTGAATTTTTCAAACTTATTAATGACCTTCATTTAGGCCTTATTAATGACTAATTATTTGCTCCTGTTTTATTTTTATTGGGCTAGAATTGTATAGTTTTCATTGTTTTACCAATTGGAAAAGATATGTACAGGTTCTTCGAACTCAAAACAATATTATCCACTTGTATCTTAGGTCATTCTGCTCAACAAGAGTTGAAATATAAAAGCATATTGATGGTGAGGGCTGGGTGAAAAAGATAAACATTAAATACAACACGTCCAATTTATTTAAATTTGAATAAATTAATGGTCTATCTATTTGTTAACTCAACTACATGTTCAGTTCATTTCAAATTTCATCTAAAAAGTTGTGATGATCTTTGCTAATTGACTCATGAGGATTATTATTAATATATTAAAGTAAAACGTTTTTTTATTTTCTTTTAACTTTTTGGGTTTCATATATTAACTTTTCGTTATAAGCAAGAAAAATGGTTTTATTTGGTAATTAACCAAATTATACTATCTAAAATTTGGTAAAAGTTAGACAATTGACCTATATATGACCCATTTGGCTAGCACAAATATGACTTAATCCATCTCAATTTGAATAACTCAACTACAACTCATATGCTTGCCTACTCATTTTTCGCATCTTTAAGTTCGATCATGCACTTCGTTTTACAATTTATGAATCTATTTTGATTCTTCCACATTTAACTCAAATTCATGCATTTGATGCACACAATTAGTAGGCACAAATTTCGGGTTCATGGCTTTGGAGTGGGTAGTCATCACCTTACAATGACAGGATATGGCTCAAAGTAGAGCGGCAAAAAAATAAATCTTACTCTTTTCGTTTAAAAAAGAATGATTTAATTTGACTTTGGCATAGAGTTTAAAAAAATAAAAAAGATTTTTCAATCATGTGATCCTAAATTAAAGTTATGTTAAATATATCAAAATATCATTTAATTTTGTACTTTTCGACATATGGCGCAAAAACTTGAAATCAAAATTTATATAAAGAAAAGATAATCATTTTTTTAATTAAGATTTTGACCTATTCTGTCGTAGTTTTTCTTTTACATGTATAAGAAGGGGTACACGTTTTATACTAATTGATTTAGCGTGAAACCCAATATGATAGTGTTGTTTTGTATATTAAATTAAAACTGACTTGTTCTTAGCTTAGGTTTGAGTAAATAAAAATTCTTCTACATAAATAATTGCCAAAGCAAACACGTATTTTATTCCCACCATATACAAATGGCTCTTTCTTGAATTGACTAACAATATTGTAACTAATGCTTAACTAATCTCTCTTTGTTTTTTTACTAAATAAGATAATATAACCCCAAAGTTCAAATCAAAACTTTGCTTACTCAAGTAATTATTTGTCGTTTTGTCCAAAATTCAGAATCAATTCATTAACAAATATTTTATATATTATAATGCCTTTTTCCATACTCTTGATAGCTGTTCAATTGTTCACAACTCGTTTAAGAAAAAATGACACGCTTTATTTATTTTTTTTCAAAAAATACAATTGAAGGAATCTATATTCAATATATCATAAGTTTATAATGTATATGCACTAACTATTCAATTAATAATTAGTAATTTTACATTGATTTTAACTGCATATTGATTAAAATCTCGAACAAATAATAATTGAATTGTTTTTATTATGAATTGTTGTATAGTGTAAAAACCTCAAATGTTAATATAAAGTGCAATTGCAAACAAAGACTAGGCGAGAAATAGGAATTTGAAAGTTCAGGAGAAAAATATTACAAAATATATTTATTTTTTTAAAATTTACAAAAAATTATTGAGTTCGATCGAATCTCTAAACCCTCGCGTCGCTCCACCTTTGATTGCAAATTCATCCGCTAAACAACACATGTTGTAGTTCAGACATAAGAAATGGTCCATATGACATGTTGGAAAAGAAGTTTATATTTTTGGGTGGAACCAACTTTCAACATACCAAATTGGCCATCGACTAAATCTTTACTACTCTCGAAATCAAATGGAAGTTCAGTTTTTTTAATATCAGTTTGGGTACATGATTAATGAAATTTTATTTTTCGTACATTTTATTCTTTCCAAACCCCACTAGGTATATTGTTGTTGTTCTTATTAAAAACTTAAAAGGACAATCCAGTGCAACTAACTTTAGTTCCTCACCAAACGTGGAGGGCAAGACAATAACGAGCTGAATGTGCAGCATTTTGTCATATATTTTTGTAAGAGATTATATTTTATGATTTGAATTTAT
The DNA here is from genome assembly GCA_000787875.1 of Solanum virginianum. Taxonomy (NCBI): domain Eukaryota; kingdom Viridiplantae; phylum Streptophyta; class Magnoliopsida; order Solanales; family Solanaceae; genus Solanum; species Solanum virginianum. The sequence goes on along the minus strand of DF363751.1, from coordinate 15,835 downwards.
GATCTCATAATCATAAAACGCTTACTTTTATTGCTGCATCAAAACTGTCTTTCAAATGATAAACAAAACTCAATTAATTTAAATTTTAAACATTTGGTGAATCAAAAGTAAATATGATTATTATGAATATATCCATAATGAAAAACAGTAAAGTGTACGGCAAGAAAACTTTCTTTGAGCAATCCAATCATCAACTTGATTTGGATCCAATTATTTTTCAAACAAAGATATTTGCCAACGGGCCGAAAAGAACTGAGTAGCCCATTGGGCCACCGGCAATGTGATCTGCTCAGTTTAGAGCAGAATTATCCGCATCATCCATGAAAACCCAACAAGACTTTTGTCGAGGAAACTTATATAGATATACAAGATTAAGAAAATATTTATTATTTATTGTAATAATAATTTATTTTTGCTGAACACTAATAATAAAATTTTAATTCCTATTATGGAGAACGATTTATCACACACTTTAATACATTTATAATACACCGTGTCGATTTCTTACTAAATAATCACAACATATTTTAAAACACTTATAATACATCTATATTGCATGCACAATTCACTTTTAATATAAATGCAAATTTATCATATTCTTGCTATGATGCTAATAAATAAAAAATATCGCTAAAATCAATAATTATTTATTAACAATGACCCACCTAAGTAATTTTTTTCTTTTGTCAAATGGGTAGAATTATTGTAAAATTAGGTTTTGGGCCGACTCATCCCAAAGGCTAGCTCAAATAAAGGAACATTGTCTAAGTCTTATTAGGAGTCCACCCATTTTAATGTATAAAAAAATCAAGTTATAATCCATCCGATGTTTATGTTTGGTCAGAATGAACAGGATATTTTTTTTTATAATTCAGCCGATGTTTGTCTTCGGTCATAATTCAATTTACTCAATTAATGTTCATTTTTTATGTGTTGTTTATCCATAATTTGTTTAATTGAAAAATTGAACTAATATAAGCAACAAACTTTTAGATATCATATACCTATATCAAACAATCAAGATTAGTAGAATATTATTTTTAGATATTTTGGCAAGTTCTCTTAGATGTCAACATAAATGGCTCATACTTAGATTGATAAACATATGATCATACTTAAAACGACTTTTTATAGAATAATAAGTGTGAATAAATTATATTTGCACCATTTAAATATGACATACTTAGCATTGTTATTAAAATATTCTTTTTGAATTTTATAATTGATCCCTTTGCTTGTGCACAAACACTCTTTGTTATTTAAAAATAAGGAAATAATTTATCTTTCACGTGTTTCTGATGATATTTGCTTAATTTTTAATTTAATATAGTTACTTTACTACAAGTTAAAAGTACTAAGTATATATTTATTATCGAAGAATGATGAGACTAGACTTGCTTTTGTTAGTTCAAGGTTTAAGTGCTATTTTAATCATATATATTCTTATTATGTCGTTGATAAAGACGCAAAGGACGCCAATGATATATCACCTTTTTTTTTTTCTTTCATTTTCATACATTCCGTTTTAAAAAACAGCAGTTTGAAAATATGTTGTTCACTTTATGTGAGCAATTTGAACCAAAAAAAATATATAATTTGTTGTTATTTTTCACGTGTGTATCTTCGGAATAGGTCATATTATTAGCCAGCGCAAAATATACAATGGCTTGGTCCCTTTTTTCTAAACAAAAACAATTTAATTGGGATGGGGCAAAAGAGAAACAGAGGAGGCTATTACAAGATAATAAATAAATCCTCACCAGTAAGGTAGAATTTAAAATTTCAGAATTTAAATTTATGGATTCATATATGACTTTAAGTTTGTTTCTTACAATGATAATTAGATTTACAATAACATATTTATACATATTCAATAAATTTCATTAATAAAGATATAGAATTTGCATAAAAATTACAGAGTTACAATCGATGCCTTATATTTTAAGTCCTAGGAATTGAAAAATATATAAAAAGATTAGCTTTAATTGTAGATATAACAATATGATTTTTATGTATTGAGAAAAGAATGTACAAAAGACTATGTAATAAAGGAGAAAGAAATAGATGTATATGCCTGTAGAACAATTAAGAAAAAAGATAGTTAGATTGTAGTGGAAGAAGTCAATAAAAAAAATTAAACTATTTGTCAAAGAGGAAGAGAGAAGGCGAAACGATAGAAAAAAAGAAAAAAAGATAATAATTGTGTTTTATTTTTTAAGAATATAAGTAAATAAATAAATAAATATTATAAAGAAATATTTCTTAATAACCTGCAATAGCAGGTCAATATTATCTACACTAACAGTGCACCAAAATTAAACTCTTATCCTGATGATGCATATAATTTAAACTCTTAAAAAAATGTCTCAATTTTTTTTTATTGACAAAATTTTAATTTTAACTTTACATGTGACATATTTACGGCCACAAGATTAAACGATACTTTGATACATTTAACATAACTTTATTTAAAACTTCAAAATTGAAAATATTTTTTATTTTTTAAATTTTATGTCAAATAAAACTAGATTTTAAAAAGAGAAAGTGTATTATTTAATTTTTGTGTCAATTCAATAGATAATCCACGACGAGGGAGACATGGAGCAGAAGAAATTGTACCTCGAAAAGAGGGTTATCGTTAATCTACTTTATTGAAACGCTACTTTTTATATTATGAGTAACAAAAGAGAGATCAAAATGGAATGTTTAGATGATATCCAAGTAATCTTCTGAGTAATTAGAGTACTCAAACAACATTAATTTGAATATCAGAAACAGAGCATACAGAAATTGCAAGATAAAATAGCAGAATAAATGTTGATAGTAAGATTTGATTTAAGCCCTCCCATCCCACTCTTGATAAAACTGGTTGAGAAAATCCTCCATAAATTTGTGCCTTTTCTCAGCCCTTTTCTTACCAGCGTTTGTCTTCATCAGATCCTTCAGTTTGAGAAGCTTCTCATGAAAATGATTCACAGTCGTCTGCTCTTCTTTGTTCATGTAATTTTCCTTAGACAGATCTGGTCGAGGTTGAATTCTCGGGTCATGGAGAACTCTTTGCCTGCTTCCACCGAAAGTAAAGCAACGGGCTATTCCTATTGCACCAATCGCATCAAGTCGATCCGCATCTTGCACCACCCCGAACTCTATCGAATAATTCCTATTTCCAAGCCCTCCAATTTCTTCCTTGAAACCCATCCCTTTAATTATATTCAATATCTTTATCTTCATCCCTTCCTCTATGCATTGACCCTGAAGAAATTCCTCAACAATCATTGCGTCAGATGGATCCCTTGTGTATTTGTAGTCACCTATGTCATGTAGAAGAGCAGCCAATTCCACGGTTAGCATGGAATCAGGAGAAGATGAAAGGGCTTCTTCGTGAGCAAGTGAAAGGGCAAGGTCTCTCACTCGGAACGCATGGGCTGCATCATGTGAAGCATCGTTCCCTTTCATTACTTTCTTTACCAATTCCTCCGCCTTTGTGATTATCTCCTTCTTACCCATCTTCAACAAAACCTCTGCCTTCTTATGACTCCTCATAGACACTTATACCAAACTTCACACCAAGTCTCCTAGGTGGTACTTTTACCCTTGTACCCCTTCTGGGCTGAGTAATTTCCTTATCACCATTTGGGTTCACAACAAAATGTGAATTATTTTAAGAAAAAATAATTTTTCTTCATAAGGGTTTGTAAAGGGAGATAATTCAAGCATACCAGATACAAATTTGAGAGAAAGAGAGAACTCACTACAATGAGAGCTCTGATGGCATTTCTGTCAATAGAAAAGTCATCCACCATGCTTTGCCCAAGCAAAACATCAACAAAGTCCTCTCTATTTTCATTTTCAACTTCTTCCTTCACTCTTTTGTGACTATCTATATAGTTATTCGTTCAATTCAAATTCATCTATTGACCCAGATCCAAAAAATTACAAAGAGAAAATGGAAATTGTAGGAAGAAGAAACAACATTTGTGGAGAATAGAAGAAGATCTAAGAGTGAAAATAGTTTGTCTTCCTTCTTGTAGACAAAAAGCTGATTTTCTTCCCACCACTTCTTTGCTTCCTTCTCAGTTTTTTTATGGTGATTCATTAGATATGATGATTTATAAGGATATAAAATTGAGTCATATATGTTGCTAATTCATTGGGACTATATGGGTTTAGGAAAAGTATAACGATTCATATGTGTGGTATCTATCTTGTATGGTGATTCATTTCAAAACTATGAGTTGTTTACAACTTTTTATGATAATTCATCTATATATAAAACCAAAAGTATGTATCTTGGGTAAGAAAGCTCAGATATGGTGATTCATGGGACTATATTGGTTTAGGAAAATATAGCGATTCATGTATGTGGTATGTATCTTGGATGGTGTGATTCATTTCAAAACTATGAGTTGTTCACAACTTTTTATGGTGATTCATTTATATATAAAAACCGAGTCATATATGTTGTTGATTCATTAGAACTGTATGGATTGAATACAATGATTCATATGGAGACTTTTTCTAGTTGTTATATGTTGATGATTCATTGGGTGCATCATACAAGAATGATACACCAATGAATCATATTAATGGGTTGATTCATTAAGACAATGGATCATAATATATGATTCATTGCAATAAAATAGTTAACACATTACTGATTCACCGCATTAGATATTGATTAGAATGAATCATGGCTTATGAATCATGTATGACAAAATGTATCCTTAAAAATGAAGTGTATCCGTAAAATTATCTTTTTAAGTGTATTCGTAAAAATGAAGTGTATCCGCATAATCGTCTTTTTATGAGATTTTGTAAATATGAAAAAGGTTGGGATAAATTGAAATTTTTTTTTCTCAATGTGAGATTTCTGTAAGTTATACTTATTTTAAATGTGTAATCCAGATATATTAATTCTAATTCTTAAATTACCTTTATGTTCAATGTATCATGGTTTAAATGTTACATGTCAATACTTAAAAAACCTATTTTTTGTATTTGGAACTGATTTAATGTATCTGGATTACAAAATTAATGTATCCGAATTGTCTTATTTAATAAGAAAATTTTGTAAATGAAAAAAGGATAGAAAAAAATGATAATTAACTCTTTAATACAAACGTACTTTTTTAATTTGATTGTGCTATATTTTTTTAATATATGAAATATTAAAGTTAATTGTTTTAGTTATATTTTCTTGTGGTATAGACATAACTATCATTTGCATGATAATTTTTAGACAATATATTAACTACTTTATTATAAAAAATAATGATAATTTTCTGTAAAACTTATAAATACTTTTGATAATTTTTAAAAGTTATCGGTATAAATATATAAAAAAAAATGTTTCTTGAAACTTTAGTCAAAAATACAATTTCAGTTCATACCTCAAGCAAAAAGTCTCATTTAACGTAATTCACTGTCCAATAATTATTTACTATCACTCCGTCTAATAATACTTGCTCATTGTGCTAAAAATAGATGTCTAACAATACTTGTTCATTTATATTTTTCAAGATGTTATATTTATTATATTCAAAAAGAGATTTGATAAAATTATGATTATTCCAATCATTTACTACTCTCTCGTTTAGAGGCACGTTTAAGGCTATATGAAATAAATGTCACTTTGGTACATTTAACGTAACTTTAATTTAGAAACACAAAATTATTGTCTTTAGTCAAAATTAACGAGTTAATTAAATTGAAATAACGAATCATAGTTCAATTTACTCAATTTATGTTCATTTTTGATTTGTTGTTTATCCATAATTTGTTTAATTGAAAAATTGAACTAATATAAAAGCAACAAACTTTTATTTATCTTGCCTATACCAAGCAAGCAAAATCAACAGAATATTATTTTTAGATGTTTTGACAAGTTCTATGTCAACATAAATGGCTCATAATTAGATTGATAAACTTGGGATCATGCTTAAAACGACTTGTTATAGAGAAATTAGTCTGAACAAATTATATTTGCACCATTGTAAAATATGCTTTCTGAATTTTATAATTGATTCTTTAGCTTGTGCAAAAGCACTCTTTATTATTTTTAAAAAATAAAATAATAATTCATCTTTCACGTGTTCTGATGATGTTTGCTTTTTATTTTAGTTTATTTAATTAGGTAAGAGTACTCAAGTATATATTATAATTGAAGAATGATGAGATCTAGACTTGCTTTTGTCATTTGACACGATAAACTTCAAGTTTTAAGTGCCATCTCTTAAGCATATGTATATTTTTATTATGCCGTTGATATAGACGCAAAGGACGCTAATGATCCGTTTTTTTTTTTTTTTTGTTGTTGTCATTTTCATATAGTCCGTTTTGAAAATAGTAGTTTGAAAATATATTGTTAACTCTACGTGATCAATTTGACCCAGCAATAAATAAATAAATATAATTTGATGTTGTCATTTTTCACGTTTGTATCTTCCGAATATGATCATATTATTAGCCAGTGCAAAATATATAATGACTTGGTCCTTTTTTAAATTTAAAAAAAAAAAAATTGGTCTGCGGCAAAAGAGAATTATAGGAGACGATTACAAGATTATAAATAAATCCTTAACTTAAAATTCAAAATTAACTTCAAGTTTATTTCTTATAATGATAATTAGATTTATAGTTATATATTTATACATATTCAATAAATTTCATTAATAAAAACATAGAATTTGCACAAAAATCAGCTAGTTATCATCAATCCCATATATTTATGTTCTAAATATGCGAATGATGAATATATTAAATCCTTAATTTACGTATCTCACTTTGAAATGAAAACTCTATTTGAGAATTTTTCAAACACAGACAATCTCCAACAGAAAACATGTTTTTATTCATCAGAAATTAAATATCTAGTTATGATACTCATAATATGATTCTACAGAGGACGAAATACAAAAAATAATACTACATATATCAAAATTTTGTAGGACTCAAATGTATCCTATTTCAGTTAGGGCTTCTTGCAGATAACTCTACCCTAAAATCTAATTTATACTTGTATAAAAGATATTATATTCCCTTTATCTCAAATTTTCTATAAATTATGAGAATGTTCATTAAGAGATCAAAATGTGGCTCGAGGATGTCAAACCTTCTTAAAGTATGCCACTAACAAATACATTTGTACCCATAATATTTAATTACAGAATTAGTAAGTTCGTAATTTCTAATTTTTAAGTAGTCTACCTGATAATCCAAGTAAAACCCGTGATTATATATACCAAACAAAGGCATAATTTTTGTCTTATTTAAAACAGTTTTACTTGGATATCACTACAAACAATAGTAAAGAAAACCAAATAATTTTGAATCGAGAGAAATCCGGAGACCCCATATGTGATGTGACACGAATACAATTTATATTGTCTCTCTTTTAATTTATCTAAAAAGGCTATTTGTTGCGTCTCATTTTATATACCATTCTTTAAGGAAAATATTTTTATAAAAAAAATTTATGATCTAAATTAATTTTGTATGATTAAGATTTATTTTCTTAAGAATAAAAAAGCTTAAGTTAAATTAATTTTTAATTATAATAATTTGATATTCTTTTAAAATAAAACTCAATAGAAAAGGGTGACATATAAAATGACTCAAATGAGATTTTTTTTAATTTTTATTTTAAAATCACAAAATTAATAAATATTTTAAAATAAAAAAAACTAATAAACAAATCAAAACAGAGAGACAGAGTAGTTAACTTGTTTTGGTAGTTGTTAAAGAGTTCAAAATTTTCTTTTTCATGTAGTTAATACTTTTACGTTTAAAAAAACCGTAAGAATCTGGAGCCTGAAATAATTGAAATGGTTGGTAGTTGGCTACAAATCAAATGTGGAAGATGGGACAAAATATTATTATGAGTAATTCATTATTATTATTATTATTTTTGTTTTAAAAAAATAATCTAATTTAATTTGACATAATTTTTTTTAAAAAAGAAAATTTTTAATTTTATTATCCTAAATTAAAATAATATTAAATGTATTAAAATATTTTTAAATCTCATAATCTTAAATATAACACATAACACATAAAAAATTAAAATTAAATTTTTATCCAAAAAACTATTCTAAACAAACAAACAAAAAAAAAAAATACTCCCTCTGGTCTCTTTTATATGACACCTTTTGTAATTGTACGTGTATTAAGAAAAAAATAATTTTACTATTATTTTATTTAATATTTATATACATCTTTTTAAAGTTCATTAAGTATAAAAAAAAATAATATCATTTATTTATTAATTTTATAAAATAAAATTTATTAAAAAGTATCTATCTATTTATAATAAATAGGAAGGACCGGAATGAGTATATCATTGTCCCAAAAGTTGTTCTTTTTTGAAAAGTCGCTGCAGTTGCGGACAATTAAAATAATGTAAGTGGGACCACATGGGCACATGTCTCCATGTTTCACTTTCACCACGTGAAGAAAAATTTCATTCTAGAAGCTAAATTTGAGAAGAAATCAGGTCTTTTAATGTAAAAATAAAGTAAATAATTTTTTAAAAAATATTTTATAGGGGTAAAATTAAGCAGTTCGTCATAAAATATAAAAATTTTAAAATAACCTACAAAATTAATTATTTCACAATTTGAGATGTGAATTATTTTAACAATTAAATAAATTTTTGTTGGTAGTGTCTAATTTGCTCTTACAAGATATCCGCTCATGTTAGTGAAGAAAAGAACAAAAATTTAATTGTTTAATATAAAAAAAAATTGAATCAACCATTATTTTTATTTGAGTATGTTATATTTTAATATATAAAAATTTTAAAGTTAATTATTTTAGTTATATTTTGTTGTGGTATAAACATAACTATCATTTGCATGATAATTTTTAGACAATATATTAAATACTTTATTATAAAAATAAAAATAAATAAATTTGTATGACACTTATCGATATTTTTAATAATTTTTAAAATTTATCGATATAAATAAGAAAACTATGTTTCTTGAAACTATAGTCCAAAATACAATTTCAACTCATACTTCATCTCAAGCTAAAAGGCTCATTAATGAGATCTCACTATCCAATAATAATAGTAGTTATCTATTATGCTAAAACATAATGTCCAGCCCTACTTATTCATTTTTATAATATCAAAAGATAATTTATATTTAATTTTTAATTTATTATTATTATTAGTTATAGTTATTTTTTTATAATATTATTTAGAATGTTATATTTATTATATTTAAATTTTTTTTGATAAAATTAGATC
>DF363752.1:8937-33501 GCA_000787875.1 Solanum virginianum | reverse complement strand
CCACTTCATCATCCTCCAAAGCAGGAGCCTTTTCAACATAATAATCAAACAAATTGCATTAATCTAATTTAGCTTTAAAAATTATAAATTAATTTTTATAAAGTGAAACATGACAATTATTAGGAACTAAAAAAATAGTAACAGAAGAAAGGAAAAGCATTTATTTTTATAGCCTCTGTTTTTTAGGAAAAGTATTTATTTGTATAGCATAAATTATTTGATAAGATATATTAATTTCTTGTAATGATACATTTGCATAGAATTTTATAGTCTTCTATACAAAATTCTCATTTTTATTTCAATTTTCTTTTGATTGCTTCAAATTAATTATCCTATATAATGAAGTTCTACATGTATTATTGTATAGAATTTCCACATATAATATAACGAATTAAAGTAATTGATTTTTATAAGATATTATAAATGTGTATGAATAATATTATATAGGGGTTTAAATATTTAATATCAAATTAGAAAATATTTAATTTCAAATTTGGGTAATATTTGAAATCGTAGGGAAGTCTGTGGCAGATCAATGAGTTTCATTAAGGGGTTAAAAAATAAAAATTAACTTTTGAATGAAGATATATGCTATATAAATTAAGAATTAAGATGAAGAGGATACTATTCGTATAAAGTATTTTACAGAATTATATATATATATATATATATATATATATATATATATATATATATATATATATATATATATATATATATATATATATATATATATATATATATTGAATAGTAATTGCTGGTATAACTAACAAATTTGGATTAACAATATTGAATAAATCTAGGGAAAAGGGCAAAAATACCCTATAACTATAGGAAAAGATCTATAAATTTCCTCCATCCATCTTTTGATCTATAAATACTCACTTATACCCTTCAAACTAACAACCCTTTCTTTTTTTTTTTCTTTCTTAAATATTAATTATGGTATTTTTTTTATGGAATAAAATAAACCCCCACCTTATTAGATTTGTTTTCATAATTGTTTTTAAATCAAAACAATGTACCTCTTTAAAATTCTCAATTTATTTTTTTAAAAAAAGATCTAGAAGTTTTTTTTTAAAGTTCGTTTAGAAGTTATAAAGAAAGATATTGTTTTAACTTAGAAAAAATATTTGACATTTTTTTTTTAAGTTCATTTAGATGTTATAAAGAACGATATTATTTTAACTTGGATAAAGTATTTGAAAAACTTTTCTAAAAATTTAAATAAATTAGTTCTATTAATACATATTTTGAAAATATTAAAAAAAAAAAACAGCACATACTTATATTTTATTTATATAAAAAGTTTAACCTTTTAAGGGTCATAGTATTTTATTAATACCACTTTAGCTTTCTTTAATTTTTTTATTTAATGAATCTGAATAATTATTGTTATTTTATTATAATATTATAAAAATAAAAGCATACTCTTTGGATAAATTAAAACTTATTTTTTTTCATTAACTTTATATTTAAAAGAAATTTTTTTTAGATTTTTCTTCGTAATATATCTAAGCCAAAACAATATAGATGCTTCATGATCCAAAGAGAAAACAAAAGAAATCTAAAATAAAAATAAACTATTGGTTTATTTTTAAATTATTTTAAAAAAATTTATATAATTTATCTAAGTCAAAAAAATCTTTCTTGGTGACTCCAAACCAAAACCAAAACAAACACTACTAAATTTTTTTTTTTACTTTGGAGATTTTGAAGAGGCATTTTATCTTGATTTTGATAAATTAAGAAAGAAATTTAGGATCTAGAAGTTTGTTTTTTTTAATTCGTTTAGAAGTTATGAAAAAAGATATTAGTTTAATTTGGAAAAAATATTTGAAAAAACTTTTTAAATTTTTTTTAAAATACTCCTTCCAATTTTTTTTTTGAAAAAACTTCTAGAACTGTTTTTTTTTTAAATAAGGGTTTTAAAGAGGTACATTATTTTGATTTAAAAAAAATTATGGAAACAAATCTAATAAAATTAGGATTTATTTTATTCCATAAAGAAAAATACCATAATAAATATTTAAGGAAAAAAAAGAAAAAAGAGAGGGTTGTTAGTTTGAAGGGTATAAATGAGTCAAAAAGGTGGATCAAAGGATATTTTTAGACCAAAAGATGGATAAACGATATTTATAGACCTTTTCTTATAATTAAAGGGTATTTTTGACTCTTTTCCCATAAATCTATAGCCAATCAAATTACTGATGATATAAAGATTTTTCCCACTATGACGCGGACCTAGGAGGGGGTAAGGGTGACACCGTACCCCTCAATAAAAAATTATATTGCATATTGATATTTTTTTTATTTTAAATGTATATATAATTTCAGAATTTTTTGAGCACAAGATTAGAAGTTGATTTACTAATTTAAGGGAATTCAAAATCCACCTTGTAGCTTCAAGTTGAGTCCAAATGCTTAGTTAAAAACAATAGAGATAAGTATAAAAAAAACACATTTAAACTATAATTTATTTTATTTATTTTTTTTGAGTTTTTCATGTTTAAACTATTCAGAGCATAAGTTTCATATCTAAATTATCATTTATTAGTTTGACAAAACACGTGGTCATGGATAAAATATTTCACATTGACAAATATTAAATAAACTAAAATAAACTATTAATATTAATTAAAATTTAAAAACTTAAAATATAAATATTCATCCAAAAAAATTATTTTTTAAAATAATTATTTTTAAAAAAAATAAAATTTAAAATATTTTTCTCACCCACTCCACCGGTCATCCTCCTCGTACCCCACCTATCCCCAACAATTATTGTCTTTTTATTTTTTGAATCTCTTTTATAAAATATTTTTAAAAAGTTTAAACTTTAGCTCCTACTCTAGTCCTACCTAAAAAATTAGTATTTTTTTAAAATAAATAAAATTCTATTTTACCCGCATCTAACTCTCGGCTCCTAATTTATTTTTTTATCTCATTTTAAAACTTTTATAGATATCTACACATATTTTTAGAAAATATTGTTTCTACTTGTGTATTGAATATAGTAGAAATAAAAAAATAATTTATTTTACTGCAAATAAATTTTTTTTTTTAAAATGAGAAAAAAATAAAAGTTCAGGATTAAGTGAGTAACGAAGAATTATTTTTTCTACAAAAGATTAAAATAGTATCTAAATTATTATTTAAGGGGGGCAGGGGAGTGAGGGGGAAGGGAGATAAAGTAAGAATTTTTTTTAAAAGTTTTTATAATTTTTTTCTTGAAAAAAACATTAGTTGGTTCGGGGGAGGTGGGGAAGGTACGGTGAGAGGAAGTGATGGGGTGAGGTAAGAAAAATAATTTATGTTTTATTTTATAATTTTTTTGAAATAATAATACTTCAATATTTAATTTTAACTAATAATATAATTTATTTATTTTTTTATCAAAGCAAAATATTATATCCATGTGGAGTGTGATGTGTATATTTTTTAAAATAAAAGAGAGAATGTAGTTCACACACCATGCATGCTGAGAGTGGAATAACAGATAGATGTGTATTCCTCAAACTAATTAAATGATAGTTTAAGTATAAAACTCACACTTCCAATAGTTTAGGTATGAAACTCAAAAAAGAGAATAGTTTAGGTGCATTTTTGACACTTATCTCAAAACAATATAAAAATACTGTAAAATTACAAGTCTTTTCATATCAATAGGGACAATGCATAAGTACATCCTGAACTATGATCGAAATTCCAGCGACATATCTTATATTAATTAAGATCCTATTACCCCCCACCCAAACTCTTTTTTTCACATTTTCGTGCACCTTTTGTGTTGATGTAATACCTTTAAATCAAGCAAATTGATTGTGCTTGTCTTTTCTCTTTGATTTTTCTATTAATTGTATTTACTTTTTAAATTTTCTTTATCTTTCCTTTTGATTTTATTTCAAATTTAATTCTAAATACTTTGCATTGGAAATAAGTTGATTTTGAATAGATATCCAAATAAGTAAAAATAATTAAATAAAGAATAAAAAATTAAAAATGATAAAATTGAAGAACACTTATAATTATTTTTTTAAAATACAAATAATTTTTAAAAATAAACTAAAGTGAAAAGATAAGAAATTAATAAAAGAAAAAAATAAAAAGTTTAAAACGAGGAACAAATAAAAATAAATATTTTACATAGAAAAAAATGAAAATAACGATATATATATATATATATATAAAATTAATATCAATAATTATGTGTCTTAATTAATAAAGTTGCCAATTGAAAAGTGACATGCATCCAATGTTCTCACTTATCACTTGTTTTCGAGATAGTGTGCACACTTTCCATGTTACTGTCAACTTTTAAGATGTGTTTATTTCATTTTAAAATAATTCTACAAGGTAATATTTGGGGATTTTATCATACCTGGGTTACTTGTTGGTCTTTTTTGGGGATGTCAAGAGTTGGCTTAGGCCTGAAAGTCTCTTTATTGTCTTCTCGAAGCTTCTTAACCTTCTCATGAATTTCCTTAATTTCACCTGCAAGATTCCTAACTGTTGCTAGATGACCCATATCGAAGAATCTTCCCACTTTATTCTTGTCTCGATGCAGCTTCGCCTGAACCAGAAATTTATCAATTACATCTTCAGCTCTGTGTACCAATTTTTGAATATCCTTCACCAATAGATCCCATAAACTGCTGTCGCTGTGAAATTTAGCAGCATCGTCGAGGAATGCTTTGAGGCGTTGCACTTCTTCCAGCAAATTTTTGAACTCATCGTCCACCCCTCTTATCAGATCTACATTTTCGCTTAACAGCTGCAATAAGTTCTCCACCAGAAAGTTCACCACTGTATCCGCCATTGCGAGAGGGAAGAGGAAGATAGTTTTTTTATCTGAGATGTTTACGAATTCATAGCAGCTAGCTCTAGTTTATATGAAGAAGGTGAAATGAAAAATTAAGTTGACTTCTTTTGAGAATTATTTAATCAAGTCATTCTTAATTACAACAGTATAGTCTAATTTTAAATAACAATTATTTATATAATGCTAGTTGTTGTTTTGCCCATAAATATATTTGCAAGTGGACACTATTTTTATTAGCATATGGCCTTTCGATATTTGTAAGGTGTATTGGTTTTGGGTCAACTAATACAAACAATAGACATCTAAGGAAAATATACATCGAAATTGCAAAGAAACTACCTTAACACTGGGGGTGGCAATTGCGTCGATGGAATTAAATTTGAGCGGGTTATAATGGGTTAAAATAATAAATGGGTCAAGATCTAATCTAATTCAAATTTACTTGGACAAAATGAGTTGAGTAATGAATTATAGAGTGAGTCAAGACTCAACCTGACCTAACTTTTACTAAATTTTACTTATTTTGTTTATTCTTTTTTAATAGTTTATTACTTAATTAAATTATATTTTTTTATTTTGACTATATAAAGCATATCAAATTTAAAGAAAATGTTTTTAAAATATTTTAACAAGATCTTTCTCGAGTCAATTCAGGTTGAATATTAACCCAATTTAAAATGCGTTGAAAATGAGTTGGGTTGAGATAGATTGAACTAATAAATGGGCGGATTATTAACTTGTCCAAATTTCAACGGTTGAGTGAATTAAACGAGTTGGGTTTAATTTTTTCACCCTACTTAACATTGATTTGCCACAAAACACTATTTACTTAGCAATTTTGGGGGGGAAGGGCAAATATCTCCATATATCCCTAGTTAAAAATTAATATCTCTCTATCTCCATATTCATGATTTAACAAATGATGCATATATGTAGGTTTTCTCTCTATCTTATTTTTATCTAGGTTTCGAACAAGAAAAAACATAATTATATGTAGGTTTTCGATAGTAATTTATCTACCCAATTATTGAAAGAGTTCGATGATTAATTTGATATTACCGTAAAATATTATAGCAGAATTGGAATTGAACTTGTTTGAAGATATCTTTTCATATATCAGAGATATTTTTCAATTTGAATTGTAGTAAGTTTATCAATTATTATTGATATAAACAATATATTTTAAAAATGTTTTTGCTATACACATATTTTCCAACAAAAGAAATGATTAAATTTAAATCATATTAAAAAGATCACCTTTTTTTTTCATATGCTGTGAAACTTTTTGCAATATTATTTATAAGAGTTGACCAATATGAGAAATTCTTCAGATGTGCAAAGGCATCGAATTAAAAATTTAAATTTAAGAATTCAATTTTTAAAATGACTTGATTATGGAATGACTTTGTCTTAATAATTGAATCAAGTCATCCATGGTTAATATATTATTTAATTATAAATGGCATCATCATCATTTGCAATTTATTAATTTTACTTATCCTAAAAATTGGATCTGACAAGCTACCTTTCACATTGTGAATTCTATGATATAACAAAAGAAAGGTTATACTAGTATAGTACTATTTTATTTATAATGGGATAAATATTTGAGAACATGGAAAATAATGGAAAAGACTAGGTCAACTTTGTGATGCTCATGGATTATAACGATGAGTACGATCATTCACGGATTTAAATTACTAAAATTACATATTTTTATATCTTTTTTTAAGTATTTATATCACATAAAATAACAAGTTTAACTTTTCAATTTTGTTATTTAGTAATTGAACTCTTACCTAGTGGGGCATCCCTCCTTTTATCAAAATTAGATATAATTTTATCTACTTGATAATATATATGTTTTTGTGGAAACATCTTCAAGATCAACGATGGAAGTGCACAAAATTGATATGACAGGTGATACCATAGTACGGTGCATGCATGCTAGTGATAGGGTGTAGAGAGGAGTAGATAGGCCTAGAGAAAGTAGAAGGCTTATTCCACGCAGTATGTAGGCAAAAAAGTAAAAAGAACGTGATTAACATGGAATATCATTTGTAGAATTTGTCCATTTTATTTTCAGTAAAGAAGTAATTTTTCTTAAGAAAGTTATTTTTAGAAAAATATTTTCTAAACTATTGATCAAATGAACATGAAAAGAAATTAAAAATATATTTTAGAAATGCCATTTGTTTGCCTATACAAATATTTGCAAGTGGATGGCCTTTTGATTAAAAAAATTAATCCACTAGACTAATCATGTTTGTATTAATTAATTGACCCATACCATACGACATGAAACTTTGTTTGTACGTAGTTATGAAGTTATGGCTAAACTGCTTTTCACATTATTAGTTAATTAATATTATAACAACAAAGTTACTTTTATTTGTAATGAAGAAAAAGACTTGAAATAATGGAAAAGACTTACTAAGCTCAACTCTGTGATAGTCATCCATTATTCAGATCAAGTGTGATCATTCCTAAATAACACCTACAATTGAAAGACTCTACCTACTAAGTGTTCTTTATTTTTTGTTAATTATCTTAGTTTAATTATAAATTATTTTAGATTTAATTAGTTGATAATTAAGTTAATTATTTAATTTAGTTTAACTTTAAGAAGCTCTTTGATTAACTTATATCAATTCATTTTATGCCCAAATCAATTAATTAGTTTAATTTGACTACATTTTAAGTTCTAAAATTGATCGTAATTGCAATTTTAAAGTGGCCAATTTTTAAATCAATTCTCACCCTTTTTAACCTCTTTTTTCATATTTATTTTTGAAAAAATTGCAAGATTGTACTTTTTAAGATGTTAATTTACAATATAGGTACTGCTTAACTTTATTTACAAAAATAGGTTTGTTATTTACAAGATTATTATTATCATTAATATATTATTTTTGGAAAAGGAACATTTAATAATTATTTATTCCTGATTTCAAGGGTGAGTTATTTTTAGTATTGAGTTAGTTATTTACTGTATTTTTAAAGTCTTTTATTTGCTGTATTTTGTAGACATTATTAGATATATTTCATTTCTATTTTTATGCCTATATTTATGGGTTCTTTCTTTGTATTTTTTGTTACATTTACTATATTATAGGAATTTGATAAAAAAATTATTAAAAAGATTCCCTTTTTTATTAGTCTTCCATAAGGATTATAATAATTAGTATTTTTTATTTTTATTTTTTAATTGCAATTTAACACCCCTATCCATCCATTCAATGTGGCTATTAAGGAGTCAGTTATTTATGGTATTTTGCTTTAATTTATTTGTGATTTTTTTTTGATCCTTTATTTATGGTATTTTTTAAAATTACATTTATCTTTTCTATTTTCTTATTATATTAATCTTTTCTTAAATTTAAGGGCAGTTTTTTAAAGGTATTAATATTTTTCTTTTTTTTTGGTTCAAATGCACAAAGCTCTATTATTTTTAGATTTATTTTATATTATATTTTCTAATTTGTTTTTAATTTATGCACTGATTTTTGGGTATTGTATTTATAATAGTATCTTTTTACTAATTTTTTAATTGTATTTGCTAATTTTTGAAATTTGGAGAATTATTATATTATTTTTTGAATTTTCAACCACTACAAATAAGTAAAAAACTTTCTCTTCTCCCGGTCCTTTTCTCTCTTCAATTTTGTCCATTTTTATCTCTTTTATTGTTTGAGAAAATAATTTTCTCTTGTTTTTTTTTTTAAAAAAATATAGTATTGTTTGGAAAAAGATTTTTTTTCTCTCTTCTTTAATTCCATTTAATTCTCTTTTACTTCTCTCTTTTCATTTTTCTATATTTACTTTAGTTATGAAAAAGGAAAAAATTAATAGTGGTGCCCATTTTTAACTAAGATATACACAATAATCTTATCATAATATGTTGTATAGCCAACAAAAACACTAGAATCAAACCTCCTTTACCTGTCCTATTATGAGACCAAATAGTTCTGTATGAAAATTTCCTATTGATGATGTTTATAATTTTACTTTTATATATGTGTATGTATATCTGTAACTAAAAAAGTCTCATTTGGTTTTCAATCATAGGATAGAATTTCAAGAAAATCTTACCTTTTGCCCAAAAATTGATTTTTTTTTAATTGTTTTGGGGGAATTCTTGAAATTATGAATCTGGCTCTACGATAAGACCTTATGGGGTACTTTTATTATTTGCTTTTTATTTAGCATTTTCATAATTTCAATTTATTTGTCTTTCTCTTTTAATATGCTACATAGTTTCTTTTTTTAAAAAAAGTAGTATTATAGATCATCGCAGAAGATCGTAAAATTAAAATTGGGTTTATTTGAAAATATATCTTCTCATATTTAAAGAGATATTTCTCAATTTAAATTACAATAAAGATTGTCTATTATTCACATAATAATATGTTTTTGAAATGCTTTTGCTATACATAATATAACAACAGAGATGATTAAGTGTAAGCCGAGATGTTCTTCATATTTTTGGTTAAATATTCTTCATAAGTTGTATATATGTTATTACATTGTCTCTCCTTGAAAAGACCAACCAACATGTGAACAACCATCGCATTAAAGATTTAAATTAAGAGTTAAATTTTTAAATTGACTTCATTATAAAATGACTTTGGGCTTAATAATTGAATCAAGTTCATGGTGGATATATTTAATTATAAATGACATTATCCTCATTTGCAATTTATTAATTTTATTTACAGCTAGAACTAGATCTGACAGCTCTCTTTCACATTGCTATTTTATGATAATAAAAGAAAGGTAGTTAGTATGGTACTATTTTATTTTATAGTGGGATAAAGACCTGAGAACATGTGAAATAATGGGGACAAGGAAGACTAGGTCAACTTGGTGATGATCATGGATTATGATGGAGTATGATCATTCATAGATTTAAATTACTAATTAAAATTACATATTTTTATATTCTTTTTAAGTATTTATATCACATAAAATGAGACGTTTTAACCTTTTGTTTTTGCTATTTAGTATTTGAACTCTTGTCTAGTGGGACATTCCTTCTTTTATTAAAATTAGACATAATTTTTTCTACTTGATAATATATCTTTTTGTAAAAATGTCCTCAAGATCGGTGGTGGAAGTGGATGGAATTGGCATGACAGGTAATACCATATGACGATGCATGCAAGCAAGTGGTGGGCGTATTGTTTGTTGTGGGGGGTGGGGGGTGGGGGGTGGGCAAGCTGATGGGTGTTATCATATCAACACTAATAAATTTGATTTCATCGATTAAAATTATAAAATTAAGTGAGTTTGGACAATAGCAATACTAGAATTGTTGAACCCCTGAAAAGTTCTCATGTTGCCTCTCTTTTTTTTGTCGAAATTCAGTCTATTTGATAATTTTTTAATGGAAATAATAGTTTGATCAAGACATTGTTAGGACAAATGATGGAAGCACTCAAGATAGATGTGATATGCGGTACAATACAATGATGTGTGCATGGTAGATACACTACCAACTTTCTTAATTAACTAACTTTTTAATTGGTTAACCAGCTAATTAACTAATTACATGAAGAATATAATTAATTACAGAATTACTCGTGCTTACACCTTTGTTAGGGAGAATTTTATTCTCGATGTGGGACTTCTCAACACGAACTCGAATTTAGTTGTACTTCAATGTGGATATCAGACACAGAATAAAAAAAAAAATCATATTTTCCAACTTCCTCTTTACCTCCAATCAGCTTAACTTAATAGCTATAACAATTTGTGTTCACGTGTTATGTAGGCAAGAAGGATGGAAAGAACATAATTGATGTGGCATATCACTTGTAGAATTTGTTCTTTTTAATTGTGCTAGAAAAGTAAATTTTTTCACAATAACTTTTTTCTTAGAGAAAATATTTTTAAATTTATTAACCAGCTAAACATGAATTTTTTTTTTAAAAATATAACGCCATTTGTTTCCCTATAAAAATATTTGTAAGTAGATAGCCTTTCAATAAAAAATTTTCCAATAGACTAATCGTGTTTGTATAAATTGACCCAACCAAACGATATGAAACTTTATAAGTTTGTAGTTATGAAGTTTACCTACCGCTAGTATGGACTAAATATGTCAAAACTTCAATTTTTTGACATTGCAATAATTGTATAACAACAAAGTACTTCTATTTATTACGAGGAAATTTTTTTGAAATAATGGACAGGACTTACTTAGGTTAATTTTGTCATAGTTATTCATTATTTAGGTTTAGTGCATGTGATCATTCCCAAATAACACATTATTTAGAGTTTTTTTTTAAGGTAGATCAAAATTGTCAATTTTTGAATCTCATTCTACATAGTTATTCATTATTTAGGTTTAGTGCATGTGATCATTCCCAAATAACACATTATTTAGAGTTTTTTTTTAAGGTAGATCAAAATTGTCAATTTTTGAATCTCATTCTACATAGTTATTCATTATTTAGGTTTAGTGCATGTGATCATTCCCAAATAACACATTATTTAGAGTTTTTTTTTAAGGTAGATCAAAATTGTCAATTTTTGAATCTCATTCTACGTCCTGTCAGACCACTCGAGGAACATGTTATGGGTTGTGTTCCCTTTCGTAGAACCTAGACCAAAATTATAGATTTCTGGATCTTGTTTCACGACTTGACAGACGACTCGTGGAAAATATTATGGGTCGTGTTCCCTCTCGTAAAATCTCTTCTATACTTAATCAAAATTTCTCAACTCTAGAACACCTTTTACGACCTGGTCCATGGACTATACTTCAGACTACGGCTTGTAAACACCTCTCGTAGAACCAGGCCTGAGGACTTGTTTCACTTTCAAAATTTATGGGGTGTTACATATATGTACGATATAGTTTGACTTGACACAAAATTTAAAAAATATATAATATTTTAAAAACTTATAGTCTAAAATAAGTCATAGATGTTATTGTGGCTACAAATCATTTTAAGGGTAAAAATGATATTTTAAAGTCAAATTATTACCCTTTGACTTGACAAGATGTTTAAAGAGAAAAGAAAAATTTTTGAACCTTGTGGTCTAAAATCATTTTTAGACATTTTTGTGGTTGAGAATCATTTCAGTAAGATTAAAAGGTGAATTTCAAAGTTAAATTTTTCTAATTCGAGTAAAATAACATGATTATTTGAAACACACAAAAAAGAATAGAATATCACATAAAATGGGATAGAGAAAATACTAAATAAAAACATTATCATTCTTTTTAAGACTACAAAATAAAGTGAGACATTTAAATTGGAGTGGAGGAAGTAATTAACTACCTACTTAACTAATTACTTGAAGGTGTATTTACAGAATTACCCTTGCTAACTAACTTTGTGACACTAGGACAAAATAGACATTACTTAGTGGATAAAATTTCTTTTTATTGCAACAAACACATTTCGCAGCAATAAGGTTATGCCATTGTAGTCAGAGCTGCTAAAGCTATTAGTGGTATTTATATATAGTGTTGGTTAAAAAATACTCATATATATTATTATCAATAATAACAATAACATGCCTATTGGAATTCACAAGTGAGATCTGGGGAGGATAGAATGTACGCAGATTTTATCACTGCCTCAGAGGTAGAGAGGTTGTTTCCTCAAAATTCTCGTCACAAAAATCTATTAGCATAATAAAATAGATATGAAAAAAGGAAAGGAAAAGATAGGAAACAGAAAAAATGACTAATAACAAAAGCGCATGATAGTATGTGAGGCGCATGATAGTATGTGAATACAAGACAATTAACATATATAAAACCAATAATGACAACACCAGACAAAAGACGCTACAAATTCTACTACCCTACTATACCCCCTTGCCCGACATCAACCTAAATCCTTCTAACCTATTAGCCTACTACTCTAATTCGTGACCTCCACTCTTTCCTATCTAAGGTCGTGTTCTCGGTGAGATCAACTTTCACCATATCTTGTTTGATCAACCCTCCCCCCTCAATACTTCTTCGGTCTACCTCTACCCCTTCATGTAACTCCTAAATCCAACCTCTCGCACTTCCTAACAGGAGCATCGATACTCCTTCTCTGCACGTGTCCAAATTATCGCAATCTTGCTTTCCTCATCTTGTCAGCCACAGGGGCCACCTCGAGCTTCTCCCGAATGATCTCTTGCCTAATCTTATCACTCCTGGTATGCCCATGCATCCATCTCAACATCCTTATCTTTGCGACCTACATCTTCTGAACATATGAGTTTTTGATTGGTCAAGACTCCATCCCATACAATAAAGATGGTTTAACCACCACCCTATAAAAGTTACCTTTGAGTTTAGGTGGTATCGTCTTATCACACAATAGAGACAAGCCTTCATTTCATCCATGCTACTCCAATATGGTGTATAATTCATCATCGATATCGCCACTACTCTGGATGTTGGATCCAAGATACTTAAAGTTTTCTCTCTTAGGATTAGGTTGAGTGGCAAACCTTACATCAATGTCTGCTTCATCCCCGCAATACTGAATTTGCACTTCAAGTATTCTGTTTTGGTCATACTCAGTTTGAACCCTTTGGATTTCCAAAGCGTGTCCACAAACTTCCAATTTATCATTGACTTTAGCTCGAGTCTCATCAATGTATATTATATTTATTATTAGGCAATTATATTATCGTGCCATAAATTTGTCGTACCGTGATCACCTATATTAACAGATTTTCCAACTTGCGACACCTCCAATCAGCTTCACATTTCACAGGAAGTTAGCACTCATTTTGCACTCATCTAAAAGATTCCAAGTTGTAAACAACACACACCCACCACTTTATTGAAAGATAAAAGCAACTGTTTTACACTGCAACAAATCAAACACAAACACATGCAACAAATGGTGAAATAATCAAACAGGCTTACAATTAAAAAAGAAAACACTACACATGATGGAAACTCGAAAAACAACAACTCCAGGAGTACATACTCCATTTATTTAACATATTACAAATCACACAAAAGATAAACATGTTTTCTTTATTGGAACAATCTTATCAGATGACTGGATGCCGTGACATCATACACATGACTCCAGATCGAAGTCCCGATTATCGCCTGTAGAATGGAGGAAAATTGGTTAATGAAATAATAGAGAAGCAAAGAGAGGAAAAGTGGTGCAGACAGGTTCAAAAAGAAGAGCAGAGTGCATTCAGAATGTAAGGGAAGAATTAGTGTTATATATATACTAGAAGAATGAAAAGACCAGAAAAGAAAATGTATGTCACGCAAAATGTATGTCAAATGGAAACGAAGATATATAACCGTGCAAACAAAATATTATAATATAATACCAATGAATTTGACTGACCATTCAACTTCACTGTGTGGGAATATGCTTCAGGAGGGAATATGCTCAAATTGAATTTCCTGTATTTAGATTTCTTACGTTCCTGTATATCCTTGGCAGATTTGACGGCTTTGCTTGTGTACTCCAACTTCATCTCCTGAAGGTTAGGTATATCTGCCAGCTCAAGTGGCACAACATTGAGCTTATCACAGGAGACGATAAGAAGCTGCCTAAGGATGGGGAAGCTAAGATTCGAAGCTTCCCAAGTTTCTAATTCTGCCCTCTCGATCCACAGTACCAGGAGTCTGCTAAAACCTCCTGCCTCCATCTTCCAAGTCTCACCCATGAATGCATTTTCTTTCAGCTTTAGAACCTCAAGGGATTCCAATTGCCCTAATTTTTCCGTCTCACTCCATGCAAACCTTGTGTTTGTGAAAGTTAACTTCTTAACTGTGCGTACAAGTCTGAAGAATGCTGCAGGAAGTTGAATTGTTTTGTTCATGTAATGAACATCATTCAACAGCTTCAAATGTTCCAGGCACTTTAGCTCTTCGAGATTTCTGATTCCACCCCTGGCTTCAAGAAAAGCCGCCATTGGCCCTTGAATGCTCAATTTCGTTAGAGCACATGCCTTGGTAAGCACGTCTTTCTTGCAACTTTCTGGTGAAACCATAGAAAGAGTTTGCAGAGAAGAAGCTTTACCACTCATGGTAGTAGGGGATGGCAATTTTGCAGGTATGTTGGTGTGGAGATGCCTTAACCGTAACAAGTTCCATATGTCAACTTTTACGTCAAGGGTGGGGTCTGAGGTACTTGTATTGATCACTAGAGTTTGTAAGTTCCAGAATTTACTAAAGGTCGGAGGAAGGGCCTTGAAGTCACCTGAGGTAGCTATGTACCTCAAATGAAATAATTGGTTAAAGTCTTTGGAGAAAAGAAATTTGAGAGATTCAACATCCAAGACCCTTACAAGTGGAAATGCTTTGTGAATGAGTTTGATGTCATTAGGAGTCAAGTCAATTTGTTTTTCTTTTGAGGAAAAACAACAGAAAGTTCGGACATGTTCCGCAGAAGGTTTTGTGGAGAGAAAGTCCTTCAGAGTAGATGGTTGAATGCACAATCGACGGCAGGTATCTGGGTCTTGTATAGAAGGAATAGCGTTTTCTGCTGTTGTACATATTTCTTGAAAAAGCCATTTGTCAGTTGCCTTCGTTCTGCAAAATTCATGCAACATGTCGTGAAGACGACATGTCTTTACTTGACCATCAGACCTCTTTTGCAACACTATCACTAAATTCCTATGAACAAGTTCCTTCAAATAACGCTCAGCTGTCTCCTCAAGAGTGTATGTCTGCTGTGGCTTTATTAACCCTTCCGCTATCCACAAGCGAATCAATTTCCAACAAGGGATTTCAAAGCCCCGAGGAAAGATACCACTATATAAAAAGCACGTCTGCACTTCTTGAGGCAAACGATCGTAACTCATCTCTACAAATTTCAAGCAGCTCTCTTGGTTATTAAAAAGATGTTTTGCCACATTTCTCTCAATCAGTTCCCAATCATTTGTAGTCGGAAGACCTCCTAATGCTCCTGCAATCACCACTACAGCAAGTGGTACTCCACCACAGTTTTTTGCAATTTTCTTTCCAAGTTGGACTAATTCAGCAGGACAAGTTCTTTTGCCAAAAACTCTCTTTACCAGCAATTCAAAACTTTCTTCTGCAGTCAAGAATTTCAGAAAATGAGGATATGGATTAGTATAAGCTGCTAGACGTCCATCATGTTTGGTCATGCGGTTTTCTGGGAAGACTTTCCTTACGTGATCAACAACTCTTGCTTCCCACACATCATCCAAAACAATGAGACATCTGTCTCCTTTATTTATAAAATTACTTATCACCTTAGCTAATGTGTCCTCATCCTCATTGAGATGCTCTTCTATTCGTTTTGTGAAGAATTTGAGAATCGTTAGAAAGATGTCCTTTATCTTGTATTTCTGACCGACGTAAACCCAAAGGATGCTGATAAATTCAAATGAAACCTCGCGATGGTTGTAGATTTTTTTTGGGAGTGTAGTTTTTCCAAGTCCGGGCATACCCACCACTGGGATAATATCCAGACTTTCCGCCGGTCCTTCAAGAAGTTTCTTTATTAGTTTTTTAGCTTCCTCATCAAACCCCACCACTTCATCATCCTCCAAAGCAGGAGCCTTTTCAACATAATAATCAAGCGGATTGCATTAGGAAAAAAAAAAAGAGGACAATATGCTTAATCTTTCCAATTATAACTATAAAAATGCTAAACCATAAGACATAACTCTTATCAAATATGACTGCAAAAGGATTCCCTAATTCTTCATGCAGAGTCGCCTATCTCTTTATATAAGTTTTAAGGGTGTGTTTGGTATGAAGGAAAGATATTTTTCAATTTCTCATATTTGGTAAGTTTAAATATTTTGAAGAATATTTTTCAAATTAACTTATTTTCTTCAAATTTAAGAAAAATACTTCATTCCAAAAATTAAGCAAACCATTTTCCAAATCTCACATCTAGCCTCAAATGACTTCAACTTGTTTTCATGGAGAACACCTTCCTTTATACCACACACCCTAAGAATCTACTCGTGCACAATCAATATAAGAGAATATAGATGTCAATTGAGGCCAATTAAATTGATATATCTATACTATATTAAATGCGTGAAGACCCTTAGAAATATTGTTTGAATGTTGTTTGAACTTTTTGCCTTTCATTAAAATACTTTTCTTTAGACAAAATCATTTTTTCACTGTTTTTCTTAATTTATTATCTAATCTTTTATTTCTTTAGTTTCATGATGCTCTTTTAAATTAGAATTTCTTTATATTTAGAATTTACTTTTGATTTAGGACTATTATATCTAAATAATTTACTAAAATTTTGACTATCAAATATTTTGTTACAAAAATTATGTAATATAACAAATTTAAAAAGAAAAAGTTTCAATAAAAATATTATATTGGAAACATTAAACTATTTCTTTTATATTTAGGAATCTTTTGTTACATTAAATTTTAATAAGTTAATTATTTAACTTCTAATTATTCAACTCTAAATTGTTACTTTATGCATTCAAAAACTATTAACATATCTATATTATAAGCAATTAAATTGTTTTTCTCATCTTTGCCCTTTTATAAAGGTTAAACTAGACCCTGTTAATTATTTAACTTCTAATTATTCAACTCTAAATTGTTACTTTATGCATTCAAAAACTATTAAAATATCTATATTATAAGCAATTGAATACTTTTGATACACCTAATGAGACACATCATATGTACCATCAGTTGAAGACTTTTGATACAATGCATTCTTGCAGATCTTTGGTCCTGTTGTCACATCGAGAACTCCGCACGTATCGGTCCATCACTCTTGTCCTTCAAACCTAGGTTCTGATACCACTTGTGAGGACCACGCGTACCCTCACCCCAACCCCGATATTATCCGCTTTGGGCCAAGCCCTCACGAATTTACTTTTGGGTACCTCTCAAAAGGCCACATATTAATGAGGTTGTACTCAACATTATAAGTTGGTCATTTGCTATCTCCACAATTGATGTGGAAGGAGTTTGCTTCCCAACAAAAAGACTCTAGCTACCACTGATAGCTCTTTTAAGATAAGTTGTTTCAATTTTTTATTTTCATTGTCGTATTCTTGTTGATCGATATGATATGGGTTTGGGATCCGTATCAGATTTGGTCCATCGATTTTGAATACTTCAACCAAATTTGAGGGAGAAATTTTGGACAAATTCGATGATTTATGTAATTAAAACAAAAATCAATATGAAAATGAAGAAAATGAAATATTTTTTATATATAAATTTCTATTGTCACTCCTTTTCTTTTATCTCTTTCAGGATTCTCCTATTGATAAATATTATCTTTAAGTTTTCCACATTTTTGTAATTTATGTTTTATAACTCTACTTTTAGAAAATTAAATTATTTTTAGTGATTCTACCCTCATATCCATATGGATCCATATCACAGCCTAACTCATTAAGTCATACGGGCACCTACTCTAACATATGGATCGAAGAACCCTTGATTTTCAACCAAATAAATCATATAAAATATGAAAAAAATAAAATAGAAAAACAGAATTTTTTTTGAAGTTACTAAGTATAGAGTTAAAATCCAAATTAAATTTTCTCTAAAAGACATCTGACAGCCCCAAATATTTTAGTCATCAAATAGAAAAGCTTCTAATAATAATACAATATAAAACACAATAATAACACATCTCCCACCATAAGGAAGGAAAAGTAGAAGCTGTGTTGGAGGTCGTCTTTGTCTTCACTTAAGAAACATCACCGATCCTTCTATCAAAAACATATAGCAAGAGTAATATCAGTATAAACAACACATACTGGTAGGCATCATCAGTCAACCCAAAATTCACCACATAATATAAAGTAAATATTCAATAACAAGCATGCAATAAAAGACAGCAACACATTCTTTTACCCGCATGCTATTACCATTTCGATCACCTTACCCATAGTATATGAAGTGATCTCACCCTTTTAAGTATTTCATTGCTAACTGTTGACACCGAATTTTTATTCTTCACATCGTAAAATACCCGATTTAATAATTTTAAAATATTTATCTATTTTATCAAATAATAATAATAATAATAAAAATAATAATTAATTAAAAATTATTACCGCGCGTGGGGGCCACATGCCCCCAATTCTCTTTTCTTCTCCTCCTTCACGCGTAAACCTCATTCCCTTCCCCTTTTTCCTCTTTCTTCTTCATCGAGGCCAACAACCAGGGAACCAGACGACCAAACTAGCAACCAAACACACACCTCGTCAAACCCCGACAAGCCGACATCTCTCCAATGATCACCTTCTCCACGCCTGCACGCACCTCGCCTTTCCTATAACTCGAAACCCGACAACCTTCAACATCGACCCTGAAAACCTGAAAAAGTTGCGGTGCTTCGTGCGTTTCTCGTTGAGAACCTCACCCACGCATAGCATCGAGCCCCGTCCGCCCAATCTACCCTCTGATTTTTCCAATTTGAAACTTTAATCATCCCCTATAAGTTCTGGTGTTCTTCACGAAATGGAGAGGGGAGGACTAAAGGTAAAGTAGTTAACTATTTTGATTCTAAAAGATCCGTTGCAATACAGAACATACTTTACCAATTTTCTTGTGAATTCATCGATTTTTAGAGACTTTGAAATCTCAGGTTCTTAGTCGAAGAAGTAGACGAAACTCTTGAGTTGTGGAAAGTCCTTTTCAAGCTCGACGTCGTTCCAGTTCCTACTCCAAAAAAGGTAATACTTCACTCTCGTTCTTTCGTTTAAGTCTCATACAGTGTAGTCAAATGTGAGTCTTATACCTATATTGAAGCTGTCATGTTTGCGTTTCTGATTGCTGTTAACTGACTAGACAATGTTGTGACGAGTCGATGTCGGGATGTTGTCATTTGGTCGTTAAGCCTTTTCTAGGGGTTGCGCAAATAGATCTTTTCGATGTTTAAGTGTCTTCTGTTGTTTGTTGCTTTGTGACTGCGGCTGTTGGTTCATGAATATGCGGGCTCCAATTTGCTCATACTATTATCTGTATGTCTCTGTTTGTATTCCTCAATTAAAGTTTGTTTTACTATTTGCTTTCAGACCCTGTAAGTTGCTTTACTGTTTGCTAATTTACTGATTCATAGTGTTTGGAGTTGGGTTTTGAGATGAAAGGGTTAAATCATCTTCCAGTACTGGGTCTAGGGTCTGTGTTGGAAAGATGATCGTTTTAAGACGACTCAATTTGGCATTGAGACTTTGTTCCAGATTTGATATTAAGGGGGAAATGGGTCTTTGACCTCTGTTCATGCTGTCTTTTATCTAAAGTTTGTCTCCTTGATTATCATGTCATGTCTCCGAATCTTGGTTGGTGATTTAGTATCCAGTTATAGAGATTTCATGTTTGTTTAGTGTTTAGGTGCCTACATCGACAGTTTGTTTGATCTAGTTGAGTAGCCTCCTGTTTAAATCCAAAGTAATCGACCCTGTTTCAGCCCACATGATGCATTTGCCTTCGTTTCAAAATCTCTTTTGTGTGTGTTAATGTTGGATCCAGAACATGTAATGAGTTTGAGAATTTAAGTTCTCTTGGCTGCTGTCTCTTTACATCTTGTTACTGTCTCGAAGTCAAAATTTTTACTTTTAAATTTTTGTTTACTAGATGAATATGGTTTATTGTTCGGGAATGTCTTTTAATTGAGTTCTTGTTAGAGTTTCAGCTGCATTTTTGGGTGTTATATTACTATTTATCTGTCCTGTCTATTCCTGTTGTCCGGACTTGGTTTATTTTAAGTGTTAGTTCTAATTTCAGGTTAAAACATTTTCACCTGCCCATTAATCATGTCTAGTAGCTATCTCTTTCTTTCACTGTTTCATTGCAACTATGTCTATTTTACTTTGATGTGATAATATTATGACGAGAGATTGAAACCTAGTGAGAACGTTGCTATTGTACTGCTAATACTTCGCCTCTAGTTATTACAACCACAATGGCTATTAACTCTTGTTCGTAGTTGTATTTGATAAACGAGTTCTAATCCTTATTTTCTTTTGATTTCATGTGATTTCATGTGAACTTGTCCTTGAGTCCGGTTGGACTCCTTTCTTGCATCTCTTGGGCCATGGAGGCCCAAGTTCTCTTTTCTATCGAGTCAGCCCTGTTGAGTCACAAGAAGAAGAAGCTTTCACAATGGGTTTAAACCAAATGATATACAGGCAGCGATACAGGAAGGCAGGCTGTCATGCACTGTTATACAGTCAGTATACAAGCAGAAAATGAGGACAAAAAGGCCCCAAAGTCATGACAGATTTTTAATGGGCTAAAAGCCCAAAACTCCTTCAACTCTCTTTCTTTTATTTTATGTTCTTTACATATTGTTACTTATTTGGATGCTAATGTTATTTATTATATTGATGGTTTCGATCTAATTAATTTCTCCGACAGGTTTTCATCTATGTTAATTCGCATTTTTCTGATTTTCTTAGCATTAAAATTATTTTTTCTACGAAAGTTAAGACTTTAATGAAAATCCTTTCAAAACAATAATCGAGTTTAGTCAATTTCTTTCATTTGTCCATGTTTCGAACTTAGCTAGTATCTTTAAAAAATAATCAAATCTTTAAGTTTAGTTAAAAGCTATCAATTTTAATCAATATGTTCAAATTAAGTTAACCCTTTCAAAGTCGGTCAATTCTTTTGAATTCAGTCAAACTCTTTAAATTAAGTCAATTTCTTTTAAATTATTTTTTCCTATTCAGTCAATATTTTCAAATCAAGCAAACATTTCAAAAGTTTGTCAAATTACCTAATCGTCGGTCGATCGCATGTTAGCGGTCATTTTGAGTGATTAAGTTCTTCTCAAGATGGAAATTGAACTCTTACCCATTTTCTCTAAAATTTTAAAGTTTTTCTGTTAGGTTTTAAAGTTTATTTTTGGTTTGCTAATTATCTTTAAAGTTAGGTGGCGACTCTCTTTTCTTTCAATTTTTGAGAATCTGATTCGTGTTTAAATCAATTGGGCATTGAATCTGATTTTCGAAAAGAGTCGATTAATTTTTGGTGTAACATTAACTCTAATACCCATCAAGGCTTAACCCTTCTTCCTCATAATAGGCATTTTGGACCCATAACCGTTTAACTCGATCTAATCAATCTATCACTTTTATTTATCGTTCTCAACTATGCTGGCCTAGAGAGTTTAGAAACTCATTTGCAAGATGGCCACATTAAAACGCTTGAGACTCCCCCTTCTACTCGTATTGGCCTGCTATGGTGGGACCTAACCCACTATGGCAGCCTTGCCATAGCAGAATTCCTCTTGCTAGTGCAGCCTACACAAAGATCGAAACTTAGGCTTCCTTTACCCATCCCCCTTTAGAACAATAACCATAATACCAATATGATCTGAATCTAAGACACCAATTTATAACCATAGTACTAATATAATCTCACTCTAAGGTATTAATTTATTATCTTATAACCTCTCGACTACTCTCCACTTGGTCATACACAGCCTCATATATGATAATATGAAATATAACAAACAACCACAATGGGATAAGCAGAGGGTGCATAATTACATCACCAATATGGTAACATGGACAACACCATCATAATGCAGAATTTAGTAACAAATTAAATTTTGATTCTTATACCAACTAATATTATAGCTGAACATGATCAATTATAGTTATGTTAAATCCTACTCATGAGCTTTTTTGATACGGAATTGAGGATCCAGGATAAAATAAATACATTGCTTTTCTCCCATTGCTCTTGTAGATTGTCTCCATAGTCACTCTTCTTATATGTTCCATACACAAACCTAAGCTTGCTCTAACCTCAGAGTTTGAGGATCATCGATCTTCTCCAAATTGCATGCTTCTCGGTAGAGATCCTGGTGAGTACAAAGATGTAGGTGATGGCTACATTGTTTCTCAACTGTCTCAAGTGTACATGTAATTGTTTGCAAATATGAGTTCATATTCTTTTTCAGGAGGCAAATTGTGTGAAAAAAAGGTATCCTTTGATTTTTAAGTCAACCTATCTAAAAATAAATTTTCACATATTTTTGCACTTTCTAGAAGCATTCACGACCTCTTTGCATCGCAGAGATTATCTATTTTAGAGTAAAACTGACTAGACTCATTTTAAGGCCAAAACAGAAGAAAATTGAACTTCGCATGAAAATGAACTATGGAACAAGTCCGTATCACGGTCCCGTTTCACCGCAATACAAAATTTTCCAAAAATTTCTAGATTTTTTTAAAAAGTTAATTATCATTTTATTGATATCAAAACATTACAAAGGGAATTGGGTCACCCCATTCATCATCTGACAGAACAAATGGGTTGGCCCAAACCCGGACCAAGCCCAAAACACATATGCTATATAAACACAC
Organism: Solanum virginianum; assembly: GCA_000787875.1. NCBI lineage: Eukaryota > Viridiplantae > Streptophyta > Magnoliopsida > Solanales > Solanaceae > Solanum > Solanum virginianum. The sequence goes on along the minus strand of DF363752.1, from coordinate 10,391 downwards.
ATGTCACGATCCAACCTCGTGGGCCATGACTAGTGCTCGATTGGGGCACCAAAATTCGAATACCAAACCAAGTTATAATTAATTTATTATTTTTACAAAAATTTTGGCAAAGTTTTCTCTGTTTTACGGACTAACCCAAAACCCTGCATGCAGAAAAAACCCAGCATATACAACATATATATATATATATATATATATATATATATATCTGCACGCCGACAAGGTCACCGCTGCGGTTAAACTGCCCAACATACAAAATATACGCACAAAGTCATACGAATTATCGTAACCCATACACACAGGCGTCCACAGACCTCTAACTACACAAACTGAATCAGAAGACGGGATAGGGCCCCCATTATACCCTCGAATGTACAGAAACACAAAATAGTAACATAAGTGTATATACCCATAGTTCGTTTAGGCGGCAGTCAGAATCCTAAGCTGGTGGATCTCTCTCCTATATGTCTGAACATGAGGGCATGAAACACAGCCTCCGAAGAGAGGGGAGTTAGTATGAAATACGTACTGAATATGTAAATCAAAAAGTACAGAGTATATATGTATATTAGGACAACCATTAAAACAAAAGTACAACGATTAAATGCATACTTGAAATATCAAAGTACTTACTTACCAAATCATAAGGTGTATAGCAACCAAGACCAACATATAACGATAAATGCATATCCAAAATATTATGTACTTACTTCCCAATACATGAAACTGAGGGATAACTGAAACAAAAGTACAAAGAGCAAGTGTATATCCAAATTATCGAAGTGTCTATATTCAAGGTTCAGATTCAAATCACAAATATTTACTTTCCTAACACATCAACCATAGGATAAGTAAGTCAGGCATTATGTATCGCCGTCCCTGCCTCACATATATTTTTTAACAAAAATTTCAGATGTTCCAGTCTTAAAATTTTTAGAGAATACATTCTTTTGAAACTTGTCACATCTTACATATTCTCACAATTTGCGAACTCCAAATACATAGGAATCAAAATTATAACAAATTTTCATAAGAATACCTAAATTGCGAGGCAAGGAAAATCTTCCAAGATTCATTTGAGTATTTATATATGTAGAATAATTAGAACATTAAGTATTTCAAGTTATCAATTTATTTTCATACTCTTACCATTTATGGATCTTAAAGACACAAAAGCTAGGGGCGTAGCTAATTATGCATAGGAGTGGTAAGGAACGAACATAGAACATATTTAGACTTGAATTGAAATCTTTTGAGATATATAACATTTTTCATATTTAATTAAATCATGCCATAGACAAAAAAAAAATGTTTTACATACATCAATTACTCCTTCAACTAATTCAAACGCAACGTTAATCCAACTTACACTTCCGGATGTCCAACGTCTACAACAATTCACAATAACACCAATGGTTAGCTAAAAGCCTTTTCGGGCCTCAAATCCCAAATCT